>WSFP011534172.1:0-11911 GCA_009831015.1 Picea engelmannii
TGGCTTTACATAACCAGTATCTACCACATCCCATACATTTGCACCTAAATCCATTATGTAGGTTCTCATTCTAACTTTCCAGAAGGCAAAGTTTGTTCCATTGAACAAAGGGGCCTTATTGGTTGAATTTCCTTCATGGCTTGACATGTTTAAGCTCTAGGATCTACCCTTATATAAAAGGGACCGAATCTAATACCAATTGTTGGACAACTGAGAGGGGGGGGGTGAATAAGTTGTTACTGTGCTTAAACAATTATGCTTCTTTTTAAAAAAAAAACTTTACAAGGCACTCAATGATGATGACAATCATGCAGGGAAATAAACATTGACACATTCAGCATCAGTCACATATATGAGAAACACAAAGACAAATATTTCCTGAGGAAACCCATATAGGGTAAAAACCTCTTTTTCTTTATATGATAAGTATTATTTACATTCTTTACATTATCATACATATGAGCACCAACTCATTGTGAGGCTACAACCTCTGTTTTTTCAAGCTGCAACTTGCTGAGAGAACCAACTCTTTGTTTTCTCTAGCACCCACTAGAAGGGAGCACCAACCCCCTGGTTTCTCTAGCACCAACTAGAAGGAAGCACCAACTCCCTGGTTTCTCTAGCACCAACTAGAAGGAATCACCAAATCCCTGTGTTCAAGCACCCACTTGAAACTTTGAGGACACCAGTCCTCCCTAGCACCTCCAAACCACCCTGAATTATTAATTCTTCATTACTAAAACTTATTACAGCGATATAAAATTATTCAATGGCTTACCAACCTTGTCGTTGTTCTATTACACTGCTCTACCCTGTCTGCATCAATGTCTTCTGCACACCCCTAACAATTTCTGTTCTTCTTCCTGTTATGCTCTATGCGCCATATCCCTTCAATGCACCATTCCTCGACTGTACATTTTTGCTCCTGTGTTCTGCCTCCTTGTACACACCTGAATTCTCCTACGCAGCGACAACAACTTATCTCTTCTTTGTTTTACATTCTTATAGTCTCTGTTGTCTTTGTGCATGCAATATTCACAATGCCTCTCCATCCTCACTTTGCACCAAATTCCTCCACAACTTGAGTGCTCTATCTAATCATCATCGTGACTCTTCAGCTTCTCTAGTCGTTTACCACTGGTTCAGCATCACTGTATGTTATACTGAGATTCCTCAGCCTCTCTGGCAGTTTGAGACTCTTCATCTTCTCTGTGAAAGTCGAGCTCACCTTCTCTGTTCTAGTTACAGGCCTCAATTCTCATCCATCTGTCACTCCCCCTAAGAATCATCTTGCTTCACTGGATGAAGCTTAGAGACTCTTCATCTCCTCTAGCGATTCACACAGAGGTCTCTTCATATTCTTTGGCAGAGACCATCAATGGTTTCTAGAAGTTACATTGTGAGGCACAAAAGTAGCCATGCGATCTTGTTCAACTTCACTTGCACTGTTGGATTGAATTCATAGAAACTTGCGTTTACTTCACCATTTCACACTTCAGCATTTCGGGATCCCCGTGGTAATGATTTCATTACGCTCCATGTCCCGATCCCCGAAACTCTGAAATGGAGCTTATCTGAACTAGCTCCTTCCTCCATCTTCCGCCGATGTGACCAATGGTTGCAACCATAGATTGAGCCAAAACGTGTTTCATATTTCGGAATTTTGGGATTTCGACACTCCCATGGTAGAGTCTCTTGACGCTCCATGTCCCGATATCTGAAGCTTCGAAATGGAGTCGAATCAACAGTCCACACTCTAAGTGATTCGACAGTCCTGATGTCTTCATGATTTTGCATATCGTGATTTCGAGGTTCGCGACTTCAGGACTCCTATGGTAGGAGTTCTTTGACATCTCCATCTCCCGATTTTTGAAACTCCGAAGTGATGTAAACATGATGACATCACATGTGGATTGACACGTGTCGAATAAATGCCACGTGTCACTCTGATTCATGACTTACATGTGCCTAAAATGTTGAATCAGCTTGACACTTGTCATTGCTTGGTTGTGCCACCTGTTCTTAGCTGACGTGGTTTGTTGACTTGTCTTGTTTCAGGACTTTGCATTTCGACACTTCGGAACTCCTAATGTTGAGAGTCTCTGACTTCTCCTTCTCCCAATTTCTGAAACTCTGAAATGGACTGGGATCAACGGTCTAGATCAAACCTTGATCTGAAGGCTCAGATTAAGTCGTGATTTCACATATCGTGATTTCAGGATTCCTGTGGTTAATATTCTTTGACATATCCAACTCTCAATCTGCGAAACTCCGAAATGGATTGGGATCAATGGTCCAGATCAAACCTTGATCTGACGGCTTAGATTATTTCGTGATTTCACATATTGTGATTTCGATAGGTTAGGGAACCTCGTTCCTTTGACTCTCCAGTCAACGAAATGATGATCTTTCCCCATGTGTCTAGCCTGAAGATGGATGGTCCTCCTTCTTTCGAGATTTTGTGTGCCTGCTACTCCCGGCACTTTAAAGAATGTGCAGTTTCTCCTTGATCCAACGATCACAGTTGCTTCTCTTCCCTGATTATCAATACATTGTTGATCATTGTTGTTGTACTCAAGCCATCATTGATGTTGTACTTTCCATCAATGACAAGCATATGCTACCTGTAAAACATGTCAACATGTACAATGTTGGGGATATGAAGGAAATCACTTATTTAGGGACTTCCCTCACAAAGGAGAAATAATGAATAATGTCCACAACATTCATGAGGCTGAAACAGTGGAATATATGGGAGGAAACATGCCAAGGATATATGCATCCTTGGACAACAAACAAGCATAATATCAATCCCCCATGATCGAAGTGGAAGGTAAGAATGATAATTAGCCCACAACAATTTTGATTGATTTTGAAGCTAGCAATAGTTACATAAATGCTAACATTGTTGAAATATTTCACTTACAAATAACTAAGAATAAGAAATATTGGTTAGTTCAGTTAACCACGAGGACTAAGAGAAATATCAATGAGTTGGTTAAATATTGTTTGATAGACATGAATGGACTCATCACAAAGGTAGATGTAAACATCATACTATTGGGTTCATATGACTATCTAATTGGCATGGATTATTTGGAAAAACATGATGTTTTCCTAGACTGTTACAATGACACAATCACATGTCTTGATGAGAACGAGAAGCAAGGCAAGGTTCAAGGCATTCCAAGATCTATAGTTGTTAGAGATATTTCAACTATGCAGTTGAAAAAGAGTTTCAGGAAGGGATGTCATTTTTTTGCAGCCCATATGGAAGAGGAAACCAAAGATAAAGTGGAAAGCATTGAAGACCATCCATTCTTAAGGGATTTTGAAAATGTTCTTAGAGAAATCACAAGATTACCACCAAAGAGACACATCAATTTCTCTATATATTTGGTGCCAGGAGTTGCCCCAGTGTCCAATACACCTTACATAATGGGAAAACCAGAGCTGAAGGAGTTGTAGATGTATCTTGAAGAGTTTTTAAATAAGGGGTACATATGTCCAAGTGTGTTACCTTAGGGATCCCCAGTTCTTTTTGTGAAGAATAAATATGGAACCTTAAGGATGTGTATTGATTTCAGATATCTTAATAAGGTCACCATAAAGAACAAATATCCTTTTCCAAGAATTGATGATTTGGTTGATCAACTGAAAGGTGCAAGAATCTTTTTGAAGATTGACTTAAGATCATTCTATCATCAAGTAAGGATAAAATAAGAAGACATCAACAATACATCATCCAGGACAAGATATGGGCATTATAAATTCACGGTAGTGCCATTTGGACTAGCAAATTTCCTAGCAATCTTTATGTGTTTGATGAATGGAGTGCTTAGGGAGTACTTGGACAAGTTTGTAATTATGTTCCTAGATGATATACTCATATACTCTTAGTCATAAGAATAACATGAGAAACATTTAAGAATGGTGTTGCAATTTCTAAGAGAACATAAATTGCATGCTAAGCTAAGTAAGTTCATCTTTTATCAAAAGAAGATTCGCTACTTGTGGCATATAATTTTAGCAGATGGGATAATAGTGGATCTTGAGAAGATATATGCCATTAAAGGATGGCCAGTGCAAAAGAATGTCATAGAGGTTATATAATTCATGGGTATTTCTGGTTATTACTGAAGATTCATAAAATAATTTTCAAAGATTGCAAGTCCAATCACTTCTTTAGAAAAGAAGGGAGTGAAGTTTGAATGGACTTCCAAGTGTGAAGAGATTTTTCAATAGCTGAAGGAAATTGTAACAAGTGCACCAATATTGAATATTACATATCCAAATGAATATTTTGTTATGTGCACTAATGCATGCAAGGAAGGGCTCAGTGGAGTTCTCAGTCAAAAGGATCATGTGGTATTCTATGAGTCTACAAAATTAAAAGAGCATGGAATAAATTATGATACCCATGATCTAGAGTTAGCTGCAATTGTACATGCATTAAAAATGTGGATGCATTACCTTATGAGGAGTGATTTGAGCTAAGGACATACCACTGTGTTCTGAAGCATTTGTTTGGACAACCAACACTAAATGCTACACAAACTAGATGGCTAGAATTTATGAGTGAATATGACTTTGAAATTAAGCATATAAAGGGAAAAGAAAATCAAGTGGTTGATGAATTTAGTAGGAAGGTACATGAGAATCATATTGCAGCCATTATCATGTACATGACTGATCTGAAAATCAAATTATTGCAACAACAAATTCGGATCGACAGTATGTAAAAGTAAAAGAAACATTACAACAAGGTAATTTTCATCATAAATTTAATTTTTATGAGATGAAAGAAGATGAGATTTTCATGTACAAGGTAAAAGTATATGTGTTGAATTCCAGTGAGACAAAAAATACAATTCTAAAAGAAATCCATAATGTGTCATATGTCGGGCACCCAGGATAACAAGAAGCAATTATAGTTGTAAGAAGCCAATAATTTTGGCCAGGAATGAAGAAGGAGGTGGCTAATTACATAGTCGGATGTCTAGAATGCCACAAGGTGAAGAAAAAACATAGAAATCCAACAATTTTGCTACAACCATTTCCCATTCCTGAATGGAAGTGGGAAGTTGTCATAGTTGATTTTATTACAAAGCTTCCCATAACAGTGAAGCAACATGATTCCATCATGGTGGTGGTGGATAAATTTACTAAGGAAATGCATTTTATTCCAGTAAAGACGACACACAAGGAAGAACATATTGCAAAAATATATATGAAAGAAGTTGTCGGGCTATATGGGGTACCTAAGGCAATAGTTTCATATAGAGATCCAAATTTCACTTCCAATTGTTGGAAGGGTTTGTTCAAAGGCTTTGGGACAAATTTAAATCTTAGTACAACATATAACCTAGAGCCATATGGGAAAACATAGAGGACCAACAAAATAATTGAGGACATCCTTAGAATGTATGTGATGGATTAGCCATCAAAGTGGGAAGATTATATTCATTTAGTGTAATTTTCATACAATAATCAGTATCAGGCCTCATTGAAAATGACTTTGTTTGAAGCATTGTATGACAGAACATGTAACACTCCATTGACTTGGAATAATCTAACAGACAAAGAAGTTGTTGGGCCATATTTCTTAAAGGAAATGGAAGAGCAGTTGGAAAAGATAAAGCATAATTTAAAGGCTTCCCAGGATAGGAAGAAAATTTATGCAGATAAGAACAGAGTGTTTAGATATTTCAAAGTGGGAAAACATTTGTTTTTAAAAGTGAAGGCAAAGAGAAGTTAACTAAGATTAGGAAGTTGTCTGAAGTTGGCAGTGAGATATTGTGGGCCTTTTGAAATATTAGAAAAGATAGGGCAAGTTGCATACATGCTAGCATTACCTACATCCATGAGAGTGCATACTATATTTCATGCATCATTATTAAATAAATATGTGCCTGACCCTAACCATATAATTTACTGTAATGTGATCCAAGTGGAGAACGAAGGGGACTTCCAGGTGGAACCAGTGCACATCCTAGATCGGAAAGATAAAGTGTTGAGAAACAAATCCATATGGCTGGTAAAGGTTCAATGGACCTATTATGGTCCTAAATATGCTACATGGGAGCATGAAGAAAACATGTGGGAGGAATACCCGCAAATTTTTGACAATTTTGAAGAAAACAAAATGCAATACTCCATTTTGAGCAGCTAGAGTTCCAAAACGATATTTCATATTCCTAGAAAACTATGTTGGGGACCCTAATAAAATAATGTCTCATTCCTTGGGTTATCTCTGATAAACAGATGGTATATCCCTTGGGTTAACTCTGATAAATGAATGGTGCATTCCTTGGGTTGGAGAGTTGAAAGAAACATTATATTACGGTTGAAGTTGTTGTTGGAGTTGTTGAATTACATAATTTTTATTTCTAAGTATTGTGATGTAAATTTGGATATATATGTATATCGAAATAGAGTGCGTCAAGGAAGACATACAATTGTAGGGGAGGGTGAATGTAACATCCCCACTATAATCCTCATTTTAATTATTGCTTGTGTAGATATAATGTGTGGTTATGGCCAAGCGATGTAATATGCAAATTGTATTTCAATGTTTTAAAAATAAAATGTTATACCAGTTGCTAAGGGGACATGGACAAGAGATGGGAGATGAATTAATATACAAGAGAGGGGAGGGTCTAGGATAATGGCCAAGAGGGTTCCAAGGGGGGATTACCCATGTATATTAAGTCCACCCATTTTCCTAAAGTTTCTATTTGTATATGAACCTTCTAATTTCTGATTGATTGTTCCCAGAGCCAATCATTGAATACATGTAAGACGATGGATGTGAGTGCTTACATTCCAAAGTTATTGGGCACATGGGGGTTGAGTACAATCATCTTGGGGAAGAGTGTGAGTCAAGAAAGGAAATCCAAAGAGAGGAAATTCGTATGGGTTGGGACAACAATTTTACACATTGACTTTTTGTGCATGAGGATCAAGTAGAGAGAAAGAAAGAGAGATTGGAGTTGGTGCAGCCATGGAGGGAGAATTATAGAGCATGCTAGAGTGTATTTGGATCTAGAAAATGAAGATCCAAGTTGTCAGTCTTGAAGTGTGAACTCATGGGTGAGTTGCACTGTAACAACAAGTGTTTTTTGTTGGTTTGTTGGTAGTTTTCCTAGAAAAAAGTTCCCTTGAGTTCCCAACTGAAATATTATTGGTTACCGATGCCAGAGAGAACCTGAAAAACAAATGGGATGACCAAGGGACTAAGATAAATGAAGGGGTACATTCCTTGGGTTGGGCAGGTCAAGAGGAAGATAGATGGTGGAAAATAGGGACAACTATAGGAAGATATTAGTGGGTTATTAGTTTTATGAGTTGCAAGTGGGTTGTGAGAGACAACCTTATTTTGTGGATTACTAGCCTCATATTGAGGGTGATTTGTTTTTGATATTTGGAAAAAAAACTATATGGTTGGGTGGAATGTCTATCCCAAGAAGATCGTTGCAAAACTATTGTGAAAAGATAAGTGTTTGATCTATTTTTGTCTTGTATTTATGAGTTAAATTGTTGTGCATGAACTCTGTGTATGAGTTTGATTATATGTTGTTGTGTAATGAAGTTTATTAGTTTCATTTCATGATCATTTTAACATGTATATGTTGATATTATGGTATTTGCGGGAGGTATTAACCTCCACATCTAACCCTGACAAGAATAGAATATTCCGGGAAGCAAGAAGAAACCCTAAATCATTGGATGTAACCCTAGAAGACAAGTATACTAAAGAAAATAATTTAATATTGAGTCTTTATCCTCCAAAAACAGAAGTTAGCCTAGAAAACTAAGAAAGGGTTGTATAAATATAGGATTCCAGAGCTCATTTGTCCACACACATCTTGCAAATGCATAAATCTAGTGCGCATTGCAAAAATTTAGTAAGTGCGCAAGTTTGAAGAGTAGATGCAGCTACAACTACTGCAAATTGTGTTTTCGGTTTTAGGCTTGGACTTTCTCTTGGTTATGGTTTGGAATTTATTCCTTGTGCGCTAGCTCTGGAGAGAGGTACACTACATTGATTGGATATTTAGGCCTAAGGTTTTCTTCCAGAATGATTCCATGTCAAGGTTAAGGTGCTTGAGGGCGGCTTTGGCCTATGGTTGGGTGAGAATATTTCTATATTGTCTATGGTTAAATGAGAACACCTAATTTTCTAATAGGCTATGGGCCCACACTATCTTCAAACAATCTAACTATTGGAAGACATATTCGACAGATCTGCTCAGTTACAGTTCCAGTTGCAGTCAAAGTTTTTGTTGCAGCAATGAAACCCTAACCCTCTTGTTGAGCCACCTTAAGTGAAGAGATTGATGTAATTTATGTATAGTCTAGTGCAACCTAACCTATCGCACCTCCTGGTACTCTCAGAAAGCTAAGATGTCATGTTTAATTTTTTGGTCAAATTCAAAGGTTGACCAAGTCAAAGTAGTCATGAATTACTCTACGAAGTATAAAAACAAGTTAGAAGGGTATTCTAACTTCAAATCATGGAAGACAAGGATTGACCTCATCCTTTCCAGGAATAAAGTGTTGGATATCATGAAAGGAAAGATCGTGGAACCACAGTTTAAAGAAGGAAAAAAGAAGGAACCTTAGAACATTGCAATTATGGATAAGTTCAAGGAAAATGACATCAATGCCATGAGTATCATAGTTGTTATGAGGAAAATATATCTATGGCTAGGGGTAAATCACAAAAGAGGGAAATGACTGTAGAAAACAACTATAATATTAGATATACTATATAATAAAATATGCTAACGAGAAAAGATAAAGAGCCTACCTCGTCCAGACGTTCAATGAAGTCCACCATTAAGTACTTGACTCAAAGAAATACACCTACAACTTGTCCTCAACAACCAAGAAACGCAAGAATATGGTGATAATACATAATGTTAGCACATTCAATAGCATAATATATCAACATTCATAACAAATATGCCCATGGAATAACAATTCAAATATTTGCAAGATATTAATTGGACAAGAAAAGAGTATTTCCATTAAAATGTAATCGACATAAGTGAACGCATTACAAACTTCTATGTCGGCACGGTTTGGAACCGAGAAACTAAGTCCCTTCCAGTTGGGTCTCCACCACTTCAATCCTCTACCAAAGACATGTTGGACAATTGAGAAGGGGGGGTGAATCAGTTGTTACCGTGCTTAAACAATTATGCTTCTTTTAAAATCTTTACAAGGCACTCAAAGATGATCAAAATAATGTAGAGAACTAAACAAAGGCACATTAAGCATCAGTCACATATATGAGAAAGATAGAGATAGATAATTCTCGAGGAAACCCATACAGGGTAAAAACCTTTTTTTTCTTTATATGATAAGTATTATCTACATTCTTTACATTATCATACATATGAGCACCAACTCATTGTGAGGCTACAACCTCTAGTTTTGCAAGCTGCAACTTGCTGAGAGAACCAACTCTCTATTTTCTCTAGCACCCACTAGAAGGAAGCACCAAACCCCTGGTTTCTCTAGCACCAACTAGAAGGAAGCACCAACTCCCTAGTTTCTCTAGCACCAACTAGAAGGAAGCACCAACTCCCTGTGTTCAAGCACCCACTTGAACCTTTGAGGACACCAGTCCTCCCTAGCACCTTCGAACCACCCTGGTATATAAATTCCTTGTTACTAAAACTTATTACAGTGATATAAAGTTATTCAATGGCTTACCATCCTTGTCTTTGTTTTGTTACACTACTCTCCTATGTCTGCATCAGTGTCTTCTACACGCCTCTTGCACTTTTTGTTCTTCTGTGTTTTATACTCTCTACACCATATCCCTTCAATGAAACCTTCCTCTACTATGCATTTCTACACCTGCGCTCTACCTCCTTGCTCACACTTGAATCCTTCCCCATGACAACAACCCTAATCTCTTCTTTGCTCCACATTCTTATGGTCCCTGTGCTCCTTGTGCATGCAATATTTGCCACGCCTCTGCATGCTCACACCGCGCCAAATTCCTCCACAACTTGAGTGCTCTGTCTGATCATCATCATGACTCTTCAGCTTCTCTATTCCTTTTCCACTCTTTCAGCATCACTGTATGTTATGATGAGATTCCTCAACCTCTCTGGCACTTTGAGACTCTTTGTCTTCTCTATGACAGTCGAGTTCACCTTCTCTGTTCCAGTTACAGCCCTTAATGCTCATCCAATTGTCAACCCCTCCACGAACATCTTCATCCTTCTTGAAGATTCTCAGAGACTCTTCACATCCTCTCTCAATCATCTCGAAGTGTCTTCGAGTCCTCTGGCAGAAACCATCAGCGGTTTCTGGAAGTTACACTGTGTCGTGCTACAGTAGCCCTCCGATCTTGTTCAAATTCACCTGCACCGTTGGATTGATTCCAAGGGATCTTGCATTCATTTCATCATTTCGGCTTTCAGTTGTCCGACATTCATGTGACCATGTGTCATGACATCCCCAGTCGCGATCCTCAAAAAGGAGCTTGGTTTCTCTAGCTCTTTCCTCCATCTCTCGCTGATGTGACCAAGGGCTATGACCACAGCCTTATGCATAAGGCACTTTCGCGATTTCACATTTCATGAATCTAGAGATGAGGCATCTTGACTCTCCAAGTCACAATCCCCAAAACCCCAAAATGGCGTGGGATCAACGGTCCCGATCAACACCTGATCTGACGGCTCAGATCATTTCGCAATTTCGCATTTCGTGATTTTGACATTCTTGATGTTCAGTGTTCTTGTCACTACAAAGTCCCAATCCATGAAACTCTGAAATGGGGTCAGATCAATGGTCCATATCACATCTTGATCTGATGGCTGTGATTAAGTCACGATTTTGAATATCACGATTTCAAGATTCCTGTGGTTATTATTCTTTGACATCTCCAACTATCGATCCGCGAAACTCCGAAATGGACTGGGATCAATGGTCCAGATCAAACCTTGATCTGACGGCTCAGATTAAGTCATGATTCTGCATATCGAGATTTCGAGATTCTTGTGGTTATCATTCTTTGACATCTCCAACTCTCGATCCATGAAACTCCGAAATGGACTGGGATCAACGGTCCATATCAAACCTTGATCTGACAGCTCAGATTAAGTCGCGATTCCGCATATCGCGATTTTGAGATTCTTGTGGTTATTATTCTTTGACATCTCCAACTCTCAATCCGCGAAACTCCGAAATGGACTGGGATCAACGGTCCAGATCAAACCTTGATCTGACGGCTCAGATTAAGTCACGATTCCACATATCGCGATTTCGAGAGGTTAGGGAACCTCGTTCCTTTGAATCTCTAGTTAGGGAACTGACAATATTTCCCCACGTGTCCTACCTGATGATGGATGGTCCTCCTTCTTTCGGGATTTTGTGAGCCCGCTACTCCTTTCACTTTAAAGAACGTGTAGGTTCTCCTTGATCCGACGATGGTCGGATCCCGCGCTTGGATTTAATACCTGAGATCTATCCTCCTCTTCAGCATGCTCTTCTTGTCTACATTGAGATCTGACAGCCATTGGGAATTATGAATTGTTGATACAACAATCACAGTTGCTGCTCTTCCCCGATTATCACTGCACTGTTGATCATCGTTGTTGTACTCAATCCATCATCGCTATTGTACTTGCCATCAATGACAAGCATACGTTTCCTGTAAAACATGCCAACAATCTCCCCCTTTGTCATTGATGGCAACTAAGGCATCATTGATGGCAACTAAGGCACCTGAATTCTTTTCTCCCCCTTTGACATCAATGTCAAACAAAAAAACATGCTCCCCCTGAGTTGTTGCAGTAATTTTAGGAGGCATTATATATTCAAATAATACAAAACTCCCCCTAAGACGATGGACTCTTTTAGGTGTGAAACGAAATGACACCCAACTTCT
>WSFP011534175.1:0-11911 GCA_009831015.1 Picea engelmannii
GGAGCATGTTTTTCTTTGACATTGATGTCAAAGGGGGAGAAAAGGTGTGGACTGCTACAATTGGAGTTCTAAATGTCTAAGCAGAATAGTGCAGTTGTTCAGGGTTGCCATTAATGCCAAAGGGGGATATTGTTGGCATGTATACAGGCAGAGTGTGCTTGTCATTGATGGAAAGAACAACAACGATGTTGGCAGGTTTATAAGCAGAGTTTGCATGGCAAGAACAGCATCAAAGACATAGAAGAGCAAGCTCAAGAAGCTTAGGAGGAATAGTGTGAGTACGAAGAGATCAAAGCTCAGAAAGAACGTAAGCTTAGGAGGAATAGTGTGAGTATGAAGAGATCAAAGCTCAGAAAGAACCTAAGCTCAGGAGGATAAGCGAACAGTATGCAAAGACGACAAATATCAAAAGAGATAGCAGTTTCCAGAAGCGCGGATGAGTTCCAAGTCATCAGGACTCATAGAAGGATCAAAGGTTGAGGCCTTTGACACTTAGAAATTCTTCCAAGTTGGGAGGATGCGTAAGCTCATGAGGAGGAGCGACAGTGTCCGTTAGATCACCAATCCCGAATACCCAATGGCCATCAAATCAGAGTCTAGTGACCAGAGGAAGTGCAGAGGAGAAGTACAGATCTGATTCATTGGATCTGAGCATCGAGGACCAGCAACTGTTGGATCTAGTATAACTGCAAAGAGGATAATGGTCAAGAATCATCCTCCAACTCCGTGATATGTGAAGTCGTGAAATGATCTAGGGCATTGGATCCAGAGGACATGTAGTGAGAAATCAGCGTTTCTTTGACTCACGAGCTGGAGAAGTCAAAGGTAAGAGTTGTATGAACTCACGATATGAGAAGTCGCGAAATGATATGGGGCATTAGATCTAGAGGAAACGTGGCGAGAGATCATCATTTCGCTGACTCGTGAGCTAGAGAAGTCAAAGGTGAGAGTTGTATGAACTCGTGATATGTGAAGTCATGAAATGATATAGGTCGTCGAATCACAGATGATCATGAACCATTGATCTGTCAAGTATGGTTTCGGAATATTGGAAGTCGAGAGAGTTAGGGTTGACTCACGTCCAAACACCCAATACGTAAGGTCCCAATTTGATCAAAATCATCGATCAAATGGAATGATCTCGACTGTTGATCTTATATGAAGCATTTCAAAGTTTTGTGAGTTGGGAATTTCGAGGCAACTCATAGCAGGAGTTCGCGATATGAGAAATCGTGAATTACCCCTCTTGCTTGGCCCCTGGTCACAACTGGTGGTCACATTGATGAAGGTTAAGGGAGGAGCTAGCACATCGCTAGGCTTTACAATGGATATCACCGAAATCGCGAAATGTCTTTTCGAATAGGGTTGTGGTCACAGCCAGTGGTCACATCAGTGAAAGAGAAGTGAAGGAGCTATCATTGCTAGGCTCCACCTCAGAGTTTCGTGAGTTGGGAAAATCGAGGTGACTCACAGTCGATCACCCAAAATGAGAAATCATGAAACGACTATTGGTTAGGTGTATGTTCACCACCGATGGTCATGTGAAAGGAAGGGGCTTAGCCAAAAAAGCTAGCACTCACTATGTAGATTTCTCAGAAAGAGGTGCCAAAGACATGAGTGCGTGGAGGTTCTCTCGGTAACTGCTAGAGACAGACTGATTGTAATTGCATAAAATGACTGATTGCATCTACCAGAGAATTCAAAGAATCTCAAGGTGATCGCCAAAGAATCTGAAGAGTCTTGAGGTAACTTCCAATGGAATGAAGAATCAACATAGAGACGATTGACATATGGAAAAAGGATATAATATTGTAAGTGTAACAGAGAGGATAAGCTCAATTGTGACAGACAAGATGAAGAGTCTCGATTGCCAGAGAAGCTAAGGAATCTCAACATAGCTCCCATTAATGATGAACTCACAGGGAACAAAACCGCTAGAGAAGATGAAGAGTTGCCATGATGATCTGGAGATGAATCGGCGTGAGAAAAGCATGCAGAATAGAGAAGTGAGGTAATTCTGTTGTTGAGTTATACAGGAGTGAGGAAGAACAGAAGTGGACAACCTATAGGGCAGAACAGTGACGTATTGAAGAGGATGCAGAGGCATTGCGCAGAGGATGTTGTTGGTGGACAGAGAATATAAAAACGCAGAACAGAGAAGAGATGGTTGTGGTTGTTGAGTGTGATTCATGCGAGTAGAAGTAGGAGGTGTGCAGTAGTTGAAATGCACATAAGAGACATAGTGCATAGAATGGTCATGGTGCACAGAGCATAAAAGTCAGAAGAGCATAAAGCGCAAGGGGTGCGTGCAGGAAGACACTGATGCAAGCAGAGCAGAGAAGTGTAGAAAAATAGTGATGATACTGGTAAGCCATTGATAAATATTGTATCACTATGATAAATTTATGACAAGAAAAGATTTATATTTCAGGGTGGTAGGGAGGTGCTAGGGAGGACTGTTGTCCTCTAAAGTTTCAAGTGGGTTCTTGAACATAGGGAGTAGTAGATTCCCTCTGGTTGCAGCCAGAAAAACCAGGGTGGCAAGGTGGTGCAAGGGAGAACTATTGTTCTCTATTATACAGGTCGGTGCCTCTGTGACTGGAAATTGGTGCTTCCATCCAGTTGTTGATGGAACACTTAGGGAGTTGGTGCTTCCTTCTATTGGGTGATAGAGAAACCAAGGATTTGGTGCTTCCTTCTAGTGGGTGCTAGAGAAACCAGAGAGTTGGTGCTCTCAGCAAGTTGTAGCTTGCAAAATAGAGATGGTAGCCTAACAATGAGTTGGTGCTCATAAGAATGATAATGTACATAAAATAAAAATTACTTATCATATCAAGAAGAAGAGGTTTTTCCATTTATGGGTTTCCTCAGGAAATATCTGTCTCTGTATATTGCATGTCTGTGATTGATGATTGAATATTCTATTACTTACCTCCCTGCATTATTGTGATTGTCATTGACTTCTCTGTAAAGAGTTTAAAATAAGCATAATTGTTTAAGAACGAAAACAACTAATTCACTCCCCCCCTCTCAGTTGTCAAACACGCGTTGACATGTTTTTGAAAGTTTTTCTAACCCCTTGGATTCAAAACTCCATTCATTCAACCTTATGAGAGACTAAGGGCTTCTAAGTAATAAGGACCATACCTTATTTCACACCCCTTAGAAATATATGTGAGCGATTATCTCAATCTTCCCTCATGGAATCATGGACCACCCAATTAGGTAATCATTAACCTATAGTTATGGCCGCGATGGGAGTGCTAGTAGATCGTGACAGGGACGTTGCCACTCCTCTCCCTCAATATCCATTTTTTTGTGAAAGGCCCCTTTACTCCTTATGTGAGTCAAATTAGCAAGCATCGTCAAGCCTACATCCACTAACAAAAACAATGTCAAAATCCATATATATATATATATATATAAATCATACTTAAATCCATCATACATCATAGGTGCATAATAATGAAATACTCAAACAATACAATCCACTCCCTGACTCAATATGGAGTCCAAGGAATCCCTTTGATGCCACTCGCATCCATAACTTGTTGTGTCCTGCACACTCAAGACGACTTTTCAAAGCACATGTCAACACATATATATACATCAATAAGATCAAGCAGCTATAAAACCTCAACATCATCATATATAACCCAAAATTTAAATGAAACCATAATGTTCCATACCTCGATCACTTGAAATCAAGTGTCCTCAAAGAATAAGTCAATAGTAGTATGCTCAGTAGAGCGGGATGTTACATACACCCCCTCTTGTTTTAAACTTCTTCCGGAAGTTTGTATGGTATGTAAAATCAAGTAAATAAATGTATCCGACATAGATCTAAATGTCTAAGTCTAACAAAACAAGTAAGGAAATGTTGGCACATCTCATATGCATCCTCCCAGATATTCGATTGTGGACTATAATTGTCCCACTGGACCTTGATCTGATCGTTTGTTCGATGCCATAGTTGTTGAATGCGATGATCTAGAATGTGGATTGGCTTTACCATGAGAGCACCCTTGTCTGACACCTACAAGGAACTCGTGACAATAACATGTGAAGGGTCACTAATATAGTGTCTCAAAATAGATACATGAAAAACATCGTGCATACGCCTCAAAGAATCAGGCAAAGCTAGTCGATAAGCCACGAGTCTTTTATTTTCCACTACTTCAAAGGGTCCCACGAACCTAGGAGAGAGTTTAGTACCTTTTCCAAACTTGATCGAACTCTTCTGCAGTTTTACCTACAAGAAGACTCTATCTTCAACTTCATAACTATGGTCAGTGTGATGCGCATTAACACAACTCTTCTACTAATCTTGCACTTCTTTAATTCTGTGTCTGATTGATTTCGTTTGTTCTTCCATTTCTTGAATCATGTATGGTCCTACTAGTACCCTGTCCTCAATTTGATCCCAAATCAACGGCATCTGACACGGTCGCCCATAAAAAAACTCAAACGGTGCCATCTTAAGCGTACTCTGATTGTTGTTGTTGTATGCAAATTATACTAGTGGAAATAAGTATTCCCAATGTTTATGTTGCTCCATTACATACATTTGAAACATATCCTATAAAATATGGTTTGTCCTTTTTGTCTTCACGTCTATTTCGGGGTGATAAGTTGTGCTAAAGTTTAATTGTGTTCCCAAAGCCTCCTAGGAACTGGTCCAAAACGGTCCTGTAAACATCAATTCTCGATTGGATATTATTCTTTTTGGCACCACATTTAATCTCACAATATTTCTGACAAACACTCTAGATATGTCTGGTGCCCGATACGTCGTACGCACTGAAATAAAGTGTGCACTCTTCGTCATATTGTCAACTACCAAAAAAATTGAATCGTGTCTTCTTGTCATTAGTGGAAAACCAACAATAAAGTCCATCAAAATTACTTCCCATTTTGATTCAGGAATAGTGTGTAGCTATAAAAATACTGCTAGATGTCTATGTTCATCCTTCACTTGCTAACATTCTAGACATCTCTCCATGTAACTAACTATGTATGCCTTCATTCCCTTCTAGAAGAACAAAGGCTTAAGATCTGCCTTCATCTTCGTGACTCCCAGATGAGCCATGTATAATGGTCGATGCACTTCAATTAAGATCAAAATTCTTAGTTCATCATTAGGAAATACATAAATTCTTCTATTAAATCTCAAGAATCCCTCATCATCTAGTGAATAACCTTCATACCTCAGTACCATCATGATATTTTGTCCAATATTTTTCTTAACTTCCTTATACCAGTCATCATCGATTTGTAGAATTAGAATCTTTTCTCGAAGATTTGTCTTAAGAGATAACATCGAAAATATGTGTGGCCTCCTACTTAGTGCATCTTCCATTTGGTTCACAGTTCCTTTAATGTAATAAATTTCAAACTCGTATTCACTAAGCAATTCTGACCAACGCCTTTGTCGTGCGTTCAGGTCACTTTGTGTAAAAATATGCTACAATCCACAGTGATTTGTCTTTAATTTGAATTTTCATCCAATAAAATAATGTCTCCATACTCTCAAGTTGTAAACAATAGCTAATAACTCAAGATCATGTGTTGCGTATCTCTCTTAATGCCTTCTCAATTTCTGTGAAATGTAAGTGATCACTTGATCGTCTTGCATCAAAAATTTGCCTAACCCTTCATTGTATGGGCCCGTGCATACCAATAATTCCTTGTCCATGTCGAGGAATTTTAGTATTGTTTTTGTCGTCAACAACTCTTTGAGCCTTTGAAATGCTTCCATTCATTTCTCAATCCATAAGAACTTCTTGTTCTTTTTCTGCAATTTCATGATCGGTTTTTCTATCTTTGAAAACCCTTCGACAAATCACTAGTAATATCATGCTAAACCCATAAAAATGCATACTTTGTGTATGTTTGTCAATGTTTTCCATTACCTAATAGCCTCCACTTTCACTAAATTCACAACGATACCTTCGCCATATATGATATATCCCAAGTAGTGAATCTTAGATTGGTAAAGAGAGCATTTTGATAGCTTCCAGTATAGTTTGTTTTCTCTTAGGAATTGTAGGACCAACCTCAAATGTTCATCATGATCTTCCTTCGTCTGAGAATAAATCAATATGTCATCAATAAAAACTTGAAAAAACTTATCCAAGTATTCACAGAACACCCCATTCATCAAACTCATAAATACCCTCGGGGCATTTATCAATCTGAACGGTAAAACTGTAAACTCATAGTATCCAAATCTCATCTTAAAAGGGGTCTTAGGGATATATTCTTCCTTAATCTACAATTGGTGATATCCTAATCTCAAGTCAATCTTTGAAAATTTCATCGCCCCTTTCATCTGATCAAAAAAATAATCTATTCTTGGCAACATATATTGGTTCTTGATATTCGCTTTGTTCAATTGAAGATGGTCAATACAAAGTTGCCACAATCCATCCTTCTTCCTTACAAAAATAATTGGTGCACCCCAAGGTGACACACTTGGACGAATAAGTCCCAATTCCAACAATTCCTTCAATTGCATTTTCAACTACTGCAATTCAGGCATTGACATCTGGTAAGGATCTCTTGCAATAGGTTCAGTTCCCGGTTTCAAGTCTATTGTAAACTCCAACTCTCTTTCAGGTTGTAAACTGGGTAATTCTTCTAGAAATATTTCTACAAATTCTTGCACTATAGGAAGGTTTTCTAGTCCATATACCTCACCCTTTTCATTTAGTGCTAAGATTGCATATATTCTACATCCCTTACGCATACCCTTCTACAATTTTAGGGAAGAAATGAACCTCAAGGACACTCCCTGGTTTCTTCCTACAATCACTCTACTTTGTCCCAAATCATCCGTCAAACTTAACCGTTTCATCTTATAGTTAAGTATCACATCATGAGATTCCAAGCAATCCATACCAATCACTATATCATAAGATCCTAGTACCGTGACATAAAGATCTACCTTTTTTACAAAGTATCCCATTTTAAGGTTACAACCTGTAACCTTTCCTCCAACCTTATGTTTGGCACCCGATGTCATTTCTATGTACTTGAACTCATCCTGCTTGACTTCTTTTTCCTTAATTATCTTCAGTGTTTCACTAGAGATGAAGCTATTGGTAGCACTTGTATCTATCAATACATTGTAGTTTTGGTCTACGATCATATCTTACGTCTCTAGCACAATGGACTGATGATTAGCCCGGCAGTTGCTCAACATTGCATGTATCCTGTGGGCCTTGCCCAAATATCCAAATGTAATGGGTCTTGATGATCTGACTGCCCTGGCCTTCGCAATCGGACAATCTTGTTGGTAATGTCGCTCACCACATGTCCAACATCCAGTCTTCAGTCCAGTGCCTCTGGTCCCCAAAGTAGAATTTTCTTGACTAACAACTTGTGATCCTGGTTTGTTCTGTTGAACAGGCCTAAATTGTTTTTGTGGTCAACATTGATTTTGTTGTGATATTATGTAAGGAATCCTCTGCTAAGGATTTTTTCATCGTTGTGTTGCAAACACAGGTCCTCTAGGCGTAACTCGAGGCCCTGCAGTATGTCTAGGTGGTACCGAATGTTGTTGCACTCTTGATGACGTTTTCCCAGTCTTTCTAGAGGGAGTCCTACCCTGACCCCCACCATTCATCTCTTCTTCAGCTATGAGGGCCTTCTGAACTGCATCATGCAAATTCTAAGGCATTAAGATCCTCATCTTCGCATGAATGTTGGAGTTAAGGCCAAGAAGAACTTGTTGAAATTCAACTTCTCTGTGTTCATATGTGGAGCATACCTAAGTAGCTCCATGAATCTAGCCTCATACTCTATCATCGTACGACCACCCTATCCATGAATCCTTATGTGAGTCGAATTAGCAAGAATTGTCAAGCCTGCATCCACTGGCAAAAACAATGTCAAAATCCATATGTGTGTGTGTGTGTGTGTGTGTGTGTGTGTGTGTGTGTGTGTGTGTGTGTGTGTGTGTGTGTGTAAATCATGCTAAAATACATTATACATGATATGTGCATAAGAATGAAATACTCAAACAATACAATCCACTCCTTGACTCAATCCAGAGTCCAAGGAATCCCTTTGATGCCACTGAAATCCATAACATGTCATGTGTCCTTCACACTTGCAGACGACTTGTCAAAGCACATGTGTTCACACACACACAAATATGATGATGATGAGGTGTTATAGCTGATGATGATGAGGGTTATATATGATGATGTTGAGGTGTTATAGCTGCTTGATCTTATATATATATATATATATATCTGAATGAAACTACAGTGTTCCATACCCGGATCACTTGCAAGCAAGTGCCCTCAAAGAATAAGTCAATAGTAGTATGCTCAGTAGTGCGAGATGTTACAAAAAGGAAGGTTGGGGTGATAGTGATAAGTTCAATTGAATCCATGGAAGTTATGAATTCTACTTTCTTACCTGGAAGAATCCAAAAATATGTAAAAGAAAAATAATTTAGACAATTGTTTGCAATAATTACCTTGTATGGATCCTATGGGGTAGAAAGGGTTTCTAGGAAAACATAAAAATGGTGGAGGAGGTTAGGAAGGGCAATGTGATTTTAGGGGGAGATCTAAATCTAACCTTGAAAGAAAGGGAAATATGGGGGGAAGGTGTTAGGTTGAATCCTTTGATAATCAAATGTTGGAGGACTCAGGGCTATGTGATGTGGAACCCCTGGATTTGGTTCCAACCTTGAGGTATTTCAGAGCGGTAGAGAGGGGGTTTCAAAATGTTTGGATAGATTCCTAGTGGAGGAGAAGCTTCTAGAAGATACACTGATAGGTTGAGATGATGGGATGGAGAAGGAGGGTCATAAGATCATCTCCCAATCCTTTGGAAATTGGAAAAATATGACCAAAAACATATTATCTGGATTGGATTATTATATTATTTGTCAAATATCTCGATTCTACTAGAGTGGAAAAAATTGGAGGAATCAGCTTGCAGGTCCATTTTAGTGGCAAGTCCACGTTTGGAGTATGGATCCTTTCGAGATAATTTTGAGGAATCAAATGAAATATTTTGCGGTTAAAACATTTATAGTGCAGCTCATACCCCATGATGTTATTCTACACATCAAGACCTTTCCAATCATGCAAATACCGCGTCAGTCGGAGCTCGTATGCAAAAGTTATGCCCACCACAAATTGACCTATCGTGTTGGCCACCATGATACCAAAAAGAGTTCCAAATATTAATATATTGGATAAATTCTTGAATTTTCCCTAGATTATGCAGTGATTATGTGCCAATATGGTGACACAAACAAAAATTATAAAAAAAAACAACAAAAGGATCTCTACAATGTTAACGCAATAATGTTATTGATATCATTCCTAACATTACATTGTCTGAAATCATTGTGGACCATATGCTCATAATGCATGATAGTCTAGAGTATTTCCTCGAGTTCATACATGAATTTTTTTAAATAACCAAATACCAAGAAGTTTATATACTTTCATTTATTAGGGCCTCATGTCCCGCAATAAACCAAATAACATATTGCATTTGGACTTAAGAAAATGTTTCCTAAACAAATAAGATACCTTCCTAGAAATCAAAAATACCCAAATGATAATAATAAAGAATTCACTCAACTAAATGAGCATCATAATTCCTAATTAATCAAAGAATGCAATAAAAATGTTGAAAAAATCCCAATGCATGGAAAGACTTCTCCTTCAATAATTAGAAAATAAATAAGAACATGATATAAATAAAAAAGGAAGTGAAAAGAAAGAAAATTGACAACATTGCAATTCACTTATAGTCCCATGCCACAAACCTTGTCTTAATATGACTATATCTCCCAAAATTTCATCATCCCAACAAATAACAATGGTCAATGTCTCTAAGTCAACTTTCTATAACAAGTTTATATTTTCATCCAACTATATTAAGTGCATATTTAAGTCAAACTTTGGCCTTTGTACCTTTAAATTTATCTTCAATTGATGTTCCTCACAATGATCCTTTAAATCTAGCACCCCATAAGATGTAAAGTCCTTGGCATTAAGGCGCTAGTCTTGTGCAACTTAGGAAGGCTACCCACTTTAACCATAATATCTCTTTTTCTCACTTTTAGTTGGTTTCTCTCCAACTCAAGGGGGGAATTCCCTAAGGGAAGGATCGCTAATGTTGTAGAGTAGAGGCACAAGGTGATTTATTGAAAAGTAAGGCTAAGAAAATGAATGGTATTAATATAAGTGGAAGAATGAATGTTGTGAGAATGAAAGATGAAGGAAAACCCCAAGACCACGTACCTAATCAAACCTCAAGAAAATGGATTGAGGAACAATGGATAAAAGAGGGAAAGAGGATAAATATGGAAGGCAATAAGGGTTTCAATGGATGCCATAAATCATTCTTAACTTGTTGATATTTATAACAGAAAAATACCTTGGAAGGCTCGGGATGTCATTTAAAATATAGCTATGAAGATTATTCCATATCATGCTAGTACAACTAGGTTTATTAAGTTTAATATTAACATGACAGCAATAACAATAAGAAGGATTATCTCCTCACATTGCATTGTCCAAATGAAACATGGTTCGTAACAAGGTCTTCGAAACCAAATAACAAGGGTTTCCTATAATAAAATTAAGCATATGAAAAATGAATTGCACACATGAAAGCCTCACATAAAAAGAGATATTATACCTCCAACATTCCATCGATCTTAAAGAAATATGATGAATAGATATATCCCAAGGGGATATCTCCTTAATCCCTAAAGTCTCAACAACCATTACAATGAAGAGAAATATCCTCTTTGTAGAGGGAGTCTCTTCTCTCATACAATAAACATATATTATTTTCTAACTAACTCCATGAAAAGTCAAACAAATATTATAAAAATGGATTAGTTATGATCCCTTCTCAATCCATGGTTGAGCATGTCATGATATGTAGAGACAAGCCTCTCCAAGATAACTCACTGTCCTCCAAAAATAGGAAGAATAATACAATGGAGATCTCCAAGAGAGGGTGTACTACCAAAAATACGCATGGTGATCAAGTCAACATGCAAGAGGTTCACATAGAATTTACCCTCCAGGATGGATGTGTGAAAAATATAATAAAATAATTTTCAACCTATGAGGATGTGCTAAAGGGTTCACCTAGAAAATATCATAAAGTGCACCTTCCAAGATGGATTAGAAATAAAACAATAAAATTATCCTCCTAAGAGAGTGCTCCATAACAACCATCCAAAAATAGAAAGTGATCCAAGAGATGCATGTGACCATTGACCAATCCACATGTGTGAATCCCAAAGCAACCAAAACCATATATGAATGTGCAAAGTGCCAACTATATGGATCTCTCCACAAGAAAGGAAGTGGTCAACCCCAAAAAATAGTAGATGGACCATTGTCACATGTGGGTTCTCCAAGATAATTCTCCAATAATAGAAATAAGAGTCAACACCAATCCAAGATAAAATGTGCCCTGTGTGTCCCTCCAAGTATTCCACACGCCTCCTAATAAAATCTTGCATATCCACCTCAAATAAAATAATAAATGTGCAAAGCCAAAGAGGTGAGGTTTCTCTCCAATGAAGGTCAAAAAATTACAAGTGTAGTTGAACTATCAATGATATAAAGATGAGAGAACCTAGCAGAGGTGTGCGCTAGAAATTATGCCATGTAACTACCTCAACCACCCAAATATCTCCATGGGAAGTGCATCCTAGTAATTAGTTCCAAAATTGATAATACCTCATCAATGCGCATGCCAAAACCATGTGTTATTTCCCAATGTCATTAGTTGATTTCCTCAAACCATGTTCACAAGATAAAGTGTGCCCAACAAAAGTGTGACAACCTCTCCATCAATAATAAAATAATGCATGCCTTCCTTGAGAACTATGCCCAAGAGAGGAGAGCTCTAT
>ML898099.1:0-11911 GCA_009831015.1 Picea engelmannii
AGGTAAGGGAAAGTTGGATTTGTTGGTGCAGGCCGTAAGCACCTCAAATTGATATAGGTCAAGTCATCATATGTTTGACTGTTTGTGCGCCTTCTATTCAAAATTGCAATGAATGTTTCATCTGTCTGGCGCATTGTAGTATGAAACTCAAAGAATTTAATATTGTCTCTCCAGAAGTCATGGGTCACTGTTTCCATGTTAACGATAGGTTGTTCAAATATCAAAGAATCTTGGATGGGTTGTGCCTGGTAAAGATCGCCACAGAAGAGCATGTCAATGTTTCTAAAGTATTTGGTCTGCACATGTTTTATGCTTCTTAATCGACTACCAATGGAATACAAGAATCGACTGCCAATCAAAGATGATTCATCTATAAAGACAAGTTGGAGTTCCTCGTAAAGCTTAGATAATGTATCCAACATTTCCTTGCTAAGTGGAAGAAACTGCGACTTGTTTAAAGGCATTAAAAATGCAGAGTGGACTGTTGTTCCACCAACATTGTATGCAACTTTTCCTGTGTATGCAACTGTTAGGCCCTTTAGTTTCATAAGATCAGAGAAACTATTTGAATCATAGATTCGTATAAGCATTTGGAACAATGCTTTAGCTGTGAATGTCTTGCTTGTTCCTACTCTGCCTGTAAGGAACACATGCACAAGACTGTTCATGTTCAACCATTTTTTAAGGGCAATGTCCTTTACAATTGTTTGTTGTTCGCGATTCAATAGACTTCTTATATTTTGGTATTCATTATTTTCAATCAAGAAAATATGTTTTGTAACTTGAAAACCAAGGTTAATATGTTTTTCACTTTCAGCCGCTGGAGGGCGAGGAAAATCCACTTGTAAGTCATAGGACTCAGAAGGAGTTCTAGTTGTTTTTGGGTTTCTGAATGTCTCATCATGACAGCTAGGGTTTTCTAGGTCATTAAGTGAAACTTCTAGATCGCCCCATGTTGTATTGACATTGTAGGTAAATATAACTTCAATGATATGCACTATAGTCTCAAAGGAAACATACACAACCTCCCATGTAGAGAAGTTATGTATTAATGTCTCTTCGTTTTCATGGAACGGAACACACAAAAACAGTTTTTCTCTACAATAGTTTTAATAGTCACAATGTTTATTGTATTTGAAAAACCATATAACATAGTGTTTTTTTCTTTTTGATATGGGTGTCCAATTTTTTTTGTAATGCGATACAAATTCTGCTAAGAAGATATGCCTAATAGGAGATGGATGCTAGATGTAATAATCAATAATAGAGAGACATATGATGTCCTCTGAATTGTCAGGTTCTTGTTGCAACAAAACTGGTGGTTTAAGCATAAATGTGCATTTTTCAAGTGGAGATGTGTTTATGAAGACACATTTTCTTGAACTACGAGTGAGGGGCAAAGAAAGGGCAATGTGAACTGCTTGCTAAGCAGACATTTGTTGAATATTAAGCAATGTATTTCCAAGGGTGCATATCATTTGTATGGAATCAATATGACTTCGTTCATATTCTTTGCGTATTTTTCTGAATGCAGATGTCATAGATTTGTCAATCTTCATCATATATGAGGTGCAGTAGGATGCTGCAGCATATGCATTCAACACATACTGTGCATCTGTATTTTCTTTCCACATAACTGACATGTCCTTGGAGAAACTATTGTTCCAAATATGGGAGAGTTTTCGTTTAAGGAAAAGTGTTGATTGCCTAAGCGTTATTTGTATGGCTTGGATGTACTCATCTTCTGATAGATTTACCTGTGTCAAGAAGGCATCAAAGCTCATCATTTCGTCGAATCCTCCTTGTTCTAGAAATGCAAACAAGGATTTAGATTTCTCAACAACAACAATGTCCTCTAAACTAACTAGCTCTATGATTCTTGTAGCTCTCATTGGCAGAACGAGAAATTTGTATCTGCAATGCGAGCTTTTTCATTTTCTACAAATTCTTGTATTGTAATGTCTATGAAATTTCACAAGGTATGGTTCCAAATGATCTGTATTGCATGTTATGTATTTATCCACAAATTGTTCTATCTCTGAATTCTTATCATCTCCATAGACTGGTGCACCCTCTATTCACAACAATGCGTGGTCATGCTCATTTCCCCTATTCTAGAATTCAGTCACAAAAAAATAGTCCGATATTTTTCCGAAAAATGTTTAATCATGGCATATCAATTGTCTCAAATCATTTATTCTATGTTTATAGTATCGAGTACATGTCACCAGGTCTTTTCTTTTGAGGTAGTCAATGTCGTTATTTTCCAGTGTATTGATTTTTTTTTTACGTTTCCTGTTACTATGTAGGTAAAAAACGACAGCCACCAATGGATCCCAACAATGCTCTCCACTTGTAAATGTGATGGAAAATGTTGGCAGNTTTTTTTCGCAAATAGTCAGGAAAGGTGAGGATGTTATTGAAATCTATGTATCCAATATCAGATTTCAGAATTTTTTCTAGGTTTACTTTGTACTTCACATCCTTGGCCAACAACTTTCTTCCTTGTAACTAGCCTTTTCTTATTTGGACTCACATGCAGAACAAACTTGCTCTATTATTATGCGCATTGTTTTGAAAAACAAATTTGCTATGTGATAGGAGAAGTAACCGCTTGAATGTAGTAGCTCCCATCAAACTATTTTATGATAACTGAATCGTTCTATAATATCAGTGCCACATGGATCTCCATAGAATAGTGTTGGAAAGTTCATTTCCTCAACGAATTTGTCCTTGAATATTCCAAGTGGATGCTACCCCTCGCCAGGTGCGATTTTGACAATTTTGTCTTGCAAGTCACGAATGCACTGTGAATTAGTGAACCCATGGACCAATGTTTCAACATGTGTTTTAATCTTCGATTCATCACTTGTATCAGAATCACTAGGATTTTTGAGAGTCTCTGCAGAGTTGCCATGTTCTTCTGCGAGAAAACTATTCCAGTTGGCATTTATACAAATGTTCTCTGCTTTGTATAGGGCCCTGTAACATAATTCCTTTAATGCTTTCATAACAACATGCACATGCACTTTTCCTTTCTGATACACATTTTTGTATTGCAAGCATCTTTTCAGAGCCACAATGATTGTAATTGTATTGTTAATGAATTGTGACAATGCTTTTTGCACAACATCTAGTTGAAGAGGTACATTAATAATTGATCTTGTTAAGCCCATCTGGGGTCGCTTATAGCCCCAAGGTCTGATTTGAGAAAATGAAATTCGCAGAGAGACAAGTCTCTCCTCAAGTTCCATAAGTGCACTTACATCTGCTAGTGGTGTATTACATCTTATTCGGTTAGGGGTTGCAAACTGTGACAATTTTCCATTTTCAAGCGATCGTTTGCATGGAAGACAAAATTTCTCACTGGAAAATGGTTTATCATGGGTTGTCAGCCGGAGGTATTCTGCTTGCAAATCAAGCGTGAAAGACTTATTGTTTTTTGAAAATTCATTTGTTCACAAATTGCACATGCAATGGAAGGAGTGTCTTTCATTTGTTTCATGTAGGTCTGTCTTGCATTTTTTTTTTGTAGGGAAGCATGGGGAGAAACTGTTTCTTGTTTTTCATGTACACCACGAACTGCCATAGTTGCATGACCATTCTGGGATATACAAGCACACATGTTTATGTTCTGTTCTGCACGAACAAATTTCTTTACATTGTCATATGCGAGTTTCTCTCTAAAAGGAAGTGTAGCAATGTATTTTTTTTTCTCTCGCGCATGACCTTTTTCAAGTTGTGGTAACTTACTCTACGTTTCCTGCCCAAGGGTGGGATGACCTAATGGAAATTGGGATGAATTTCACTCTCACCCAGTTTCTCAGAAACTATTTTATGTTTTTTGTTCAAGGCCTCTATTTTCTTATCAGAAGTCAAATGAATTTGACGAATAATTTTTTTCAAATTGTGATAACTTACTCTACGTTTTTTGTTTAAGACCTCTATGGACTCATCACAACTGAAATGAATTCTACACATGTTTTTTTTGTTCAATCCCTTTCTGCCCATATCACAACCGGGAGGACTCTCGTTTTGACTAAAACCCATTCCACGTGTATGCAAATTCGATGCCGTTTGGGTGGCATGCACACTCAACCCTGAACTACCGATATATCTAAGAAAAGGTTCATAATAGATATGTGTTGTATCTGTTTTCAATGTCAGGAGGTGAATTGTTCGATTGTAATTTGAATCGGTAACCCAAGAATGGACAGTGCTAGCTGGCGAGGCCGACCAAACTTGGATCTTCACCCTGAATACCATAGAAAACCATTGCAAATAGAATTTGCAACCCTCTATATTCCCTTCTTCATATGGAAGCACCATGTTCATAAGGTATTCCTGCCAACTTCCAACTGCTGGCATATTTTCCATGAGATATGGGTAAAGGTGCTGATGCAAGCACCTAAAAGCCTGTTCGCTGCCGCCTATAATCCCATTGCAGAAGGATTGTACAGTGTAAAGATGAAGCGACTGAACATCAAACTCGTCTGCTACCAAACAACAATTTGCATTAAACATACTATCTCCACAGCTAGACACAACATTTGTTGCCAGTTGTAAACCATAGCAATCTATGCCTTCCAAAATCTGTTTCCATTGCGATTGAAGGTCTTTGCAAATAATGGACAAGTAGATACGAGGAACTTCTATATTGCATATGGACATTTTTTTCTGCAATAGTGGTTCATAATGGCCACTAAGGGCATCAACATCATGGAACAAGATGCAATATGGATTGTCATATGCAATTTTGTTGAATAGTAGATATCTTGTTTTTCTTGTCAGTGACCATATGCCAAATGATATATTCAGCCAGTTAGACAACCACCGAATACAAAATGTATCTCCCCAAAGTACCCTCTGATGTGCAGGCAAAACTAGAGATGCAAACAACCACATCTTTGAAAAATACATAGCCACATCATGTATTCCATGCAACTGCCAAAGAAAATTAGATTCCAGTTCATATTCATAGGACTGCAAAGCCTCAACATCGCTATTTTTAAAACAAGCCAAGAAATAATCTATCAATACATTGCATAGCTCGGTCGACGAATACCGGAAATGCAATAGAACCTGGAATGTATCAAAAAGGAAATCCCCAACAGTATACGAGAATGCATCCAATCTAAAAAGGCCATTCCTATGCAAAACCATGTCAATGCTATCATGTACAATGGACTGTGTATCTTTTTCATATGACTCAACATCTATTACCTCTTTCATCTTTTCAACTGTCATTTTGAAGCTGTTTGCTAGATAATTTTAGTTTCTATCAAAACAGAGAAAAGCACAGGCAAAAAAATAAAAACTAACAAAATAAAAAAGAAAAGCAAAATAGCGCACCAATCCCCATATGTATCTTTAAACCTTCTTCTTCTTAACTTGAATCCCCCTAGTTCCCATAGTAGATGAGAAGTAAAGAGGACGACACTAGAAACTGAACCAAACAGAAGAAAGACCGCAAAAAAATAAAACCATAACTTAACTCAGCAGAAAGAAAACAGGCAGACACAGTTTTCTGGTCCACAGAGTAGAAGCATACACTGCGTCTACACCCCGCCTGACGGTTCCATCTTCTGATAGCGCCCAACTACTTTTTGTAAAGCCCTCTGCATTGCAATTTTTGGAAAAAATATGGACGCGACATCCACCATATGAAGACACATTGTTTCCAGGAACATAAACTAAGAGCACAAACAAAAATGGTCTGGAACAAAATATTGAAAATCACCAAGAACAAGGAAACTTACCCGTCAACAAAGGATGAGAAGACCTCAACGCCCCAAAAAATGCAAACCACAACAACAGGTTCAACAACTTGCAAAGTTGAAGAACAACAAACCAATGAACAACCATGAAAAGCTTGAACTGCAAGGGCAAGACCTCAACTTTGCAAAGTTGAATCAAACAAGAACCATAATCATGGAACAAAACAATGAACAAGGATGGAGCACAAGAGCAGGGATGTTGGGCATGAACAAAATTGTATTGCAAGGCATCTGTACAATAAACATTTAAGATTGGAAGAGCTCTTAGGTAAACAGTTAAGACAGTAAGGACCATTGAAGGGCGTAGGCTTGTGCAAGCATTTAAGAAAAGATGCAGCGTGACAGGACTTTTCTCTCGAAGCACACAATAATAAAGCATAAATAAGACATAGCAATATCGTGGAGAATGTATTCAACCCAACAGAAAATGCTAAGGAGAAACATTCAAACTAATGCTAGCATTAATCCACGTTCCACGAATGCATAACAAAATTTATGATTCAAAAATACCATATACCACCAAATACTTTGGAAATGCAAACATATTTTACATTGGGAATAGTGAAGGCGACAATAAGACCTCCAATCCGTTGTCCAATCAGATCTTGACAAACATGATACTTTTAATTATATAAAAATCGATATTTTCACTTCCCTTGTTCCAACAATAGACAATAGCGAAATATTTCTAGTCAACACACAAGCTAATGCCAGGTCAACGATTTATCGATCTCTATAGTCCCTCTATGCATACGACAGGGACTAATAAGAATGAACTGAAAGATCGACATTCCATTAAAACTATGAGTCATCCACGTTTGTTGTTAAATTTAAATTAGTTATTTGTAAAAAAAAATATTTAAAATTATAATTAAAATCTATTCTCGTTTTTATTATCAGAAATGTTTTTCCCCTTCTCTTCTCTTTGAGCACATATTCGGTCAAAAGAAAATGAAAAAGTTACTTTTATGTATTTTAACTTATTTTCAACAATCTTCATGATATTTATAATCAAATAACTTGGACAAGTTTAGTCATGATATTTATAATCAAATAACTTACCACATTTTAGTCATAATATTTATAATCAAACAAGGTGAGTTGCTGAACAACAAGTTCCTGCCAAAAAGGAAGGAAGCTAAGAACATGAATGCGAAGGGAGATGTCTAGAGACACATGAAATGTTTATGGGTAGGGACAGATGATCGAGCCACAAAAAAATGTTTAGGCAGGAAGCTAAGCACGTGAGTGTGAAGGGAGACATCTAGAAACGGTCGAGCCATATGAAATACTTATGTGTAGGGATGGACGGTTGAGCCACAAGGACGATCGAGCCACAAAAAATATTTAGGCAGGAAGCTAAGAACGTGAGTGTGAAGGGAGACATTTAGAGACGATAGAGCCATATGAAATACTTATGTGTAGGGACAGATGGTTGAGCCACAAGAAATGTTTATGGTGTGTAAGGAGGTGCTTATGGTGTCGAAGGAGGCAAGTATTGTGTAAATGTTTTTTGCATAGGTCAGAAAATCATTGGGATTTTTATATACTTATATGAAATGCATGTATAGATAAAAAAAATATCTCAATAGAAAGACAGATAGGAATGCAGAGCTATTAGGATCAACAAACTTTTACAATGTGCAGAGGATGACATGCTTGGAAGGAAAAATTCATTAGAGGCGTTTTATCCGAAGCGAGAGATAGTTAAAATATCAATCAAAACAAAGTGAGAGAATGCCATGATTGTCGTGAGGTATTGATTGTTGCCAAAGGTTATGTAAGGAGGTGCTTATGGTGTCGAAGGAGGTAAGTATTGTGTAATTTTTTTTCACAGGCCAAAAAATTACTGGGATTCTTATATACTAATATAAACTGCATGTATAGATAAAAAATATATCAACAAACTTTTACAATGTGCACACAATGACATGCTTGGAAATAAAACACCATTAGAGGCATTGAATGTGAAGCCAAAGATGGTTAAAAGATCAATCACAACATAGAAAGAGACGATTACATGATTTTCGTGAGGTATTGATTGTTGCCAAATGTTGTGTAAGGAGGTGCTTATGGTGTCGAAGGAGTTAAGTATTATGTAATTTTTTGCACAGGCCAGAAAATTACTGGGATTCTTATATATTTATATGAAATGTATGTATAGATAAAAAATATATCTCAGCACAGAGACATATACGAACACAGAGCTATTAAGATCAACAAAATTTAACAATGTGCAGAGGATGACATGCTGGGAAGGAAAACTCCATTAGAGGTGTTGTATGCGAAGCGAGAGACAGTTAAAAGATCAATCACAACAAAGAGAGAGACGATTCCATGATCAATCACAACAGAGAAAGAGACGATTCCATGATTGTCGTGAGGTATTGATTGTTTCCAAAGGTTGTGTGATTGTTGCAGCTTAGCTGATAACTACAAGCTTGAATGTTTCCAAAGATTGTCACTGTAATATCTGTTGGTTTGTAATCATTTCACCGCCTTATGACGACGAATCAATGGTTGTCTTGACCTTTCAAGACGTGAGGGTTCACTGTCAAGCGGTGGCCGCCTTAGCCTTTGTAGGCCACCAAATACCACCACCGCCCTGATTTAATTTTTCCTAAGGTCGAAGGGGCAAGTTTTGTTCCTATAAATACTTGAATCGTATTGTAATCCGTACATAGAGGGGGAGACAAGAGCTTGAAAGCATTTCTTGAATCAAATCGGTTATTCCCTGTTTTGGAGGTTTGCTCTGCATTTATGATTTTCTGTTATTGAGTTTGTAAACTCATTTTATTTCTTGATAAATTCATTTTTGAGCAAATGCAGTAATTTTTTTTTGGTTTTACTAATTACGAACCTGGTCATTTATTTATTCCGAGTTTATTTGTTGGAGCGTGTGATTTTAAAAGGAGATTAAATACAAAATTGATATTTCGGCATTCGGGACTTGCTTGTTACATATGCACGGAGTTCCTTTGCTTTACCAAATACCGAAACCTGAAATTGTTGGGCCCACACCCTAATCGCATTTCGCAATTCAACATTTCTTATTTCATTTTGTTTGTGTGTCGTGTGTTCGTAAACCCCGAAATCCCGAACCCTGAAACCCCGAAGTGCTGGGCCCACATTCCATTCACATTTTCACGATTCGGGAGTTGTTGTGTGTTAGTGTTTGGCATTTGTAATCGCCAAACCCCGAACCCCGAAACCCAAAGTGTTGGGCCCAAAACCTTTTCTCATTTCGGGATTCGGCAAACAAGTGGTCTTTTGTTTTTGTATTCGGCGTTTGTAATCGCTGAAACCCTGATTAACCTCCGTTTATTTCACATTTGGTATCAGAGCCCTCAATTTATCTGGCAATTGCTTAATTCATTGCTGATTATTGCTGTTAGTGCCAAAAATTTTATTCTCATATTTTTCTACGTGAGGGTTTATTTAAATTCTGTCAATTTTCATAAATAGTTGCATCTGGTAGTAGTTCTTCTCAGATTCAGGTTCCTGTACTGAGTGAGAAGTCATATGACTCCTGGTATATTCGGATGAGGACAATTTTATGTTCTCAGGACTTGTGGACTTATTTTATTGATGGTTATGCTGAGCCAACTAATGCTGTAGTAGAATTGGCTCTGTCTAATGCTGACCGTGTTTTGCTGAAGGAAAACAAGAAGAAGGATAATAAAGCTCTTGGATTAATCCAACAAGGATTAAATGAATCCATTTTTATGAAGATTGCTAGTGCTGCATCTTCAAATATGGCTTGGGACATTCTTGAAACCTGTTATCAAGGGGTGTCCAAGGTGAAGATAGTCAAGTTGCAAAACTTGAGAAGGGATTTCGAAAATCTGAAGATGAAGGATAATGAAAGTGTTGATACTTTCATGACTCAAGTAATGAGTGTTGTGAACCAGCTCAAGCAATATGGAGATGATGTTGAGAATAAAAGAGTTATTGAGAAAGTGCTGAGAAGGTTCCCCAAGAAGTTTGAGCCTGTTGTTATTCCCATAGAGGAATTTAAAGATTTAAGTTTAATGCAAATTGATGAGTTAACTGGTTCTCTTGTTGCTCATGAATCTAGGATATCTATATATGAAGAAGGATCATTGGAGCATGCTTTCAAATACAAACTACATGTTACCAAAGGTAGAAGTAGAGGAAGGTTTCATACTCATGGAAGAGGAGGTCGATTTTCTGGCCCAAGGGACAACAGAGCTGAATCAGAGTCTGAGCAGAAGCCCCAACAGAATCCTCCTAATTTAAGAGGGAACAACAACAAACCCCGGTAGCAAGAAAATCAGAGGTATGATAAATCCAAAGTGCAATGTTATTATTGTAAGAAGTTTGGGCATTTTTTTAACAAATATTGGAAGAAATAGGCAAGTGCTGGAAAGCACTCTGCACATATCACAAATGAGTTTGAGGATCATCAAAATCCTGTGTTTTTGACTTGTAACGTCACTCAGGAATGTGCAAATGATATTTGGTTTTTGGATAGTGGTTGTAGCAACCACATGACTGGTAATAAGGACTTATTTTCTTCCATTGATACTAGTATTCAGTTCGAAGTCAAACTGGGAAATGACTGTAAGGTTACAGTGAATGGTAAAGGTGTAGTTCCAGTTTACACTAAGAATAATAAAAGAAGAAATATTGATGATGTTTACTTTGTGCCTGGTTTAAAATGAAATCTTATCAGTGTTGGACAACTGATGGAGAAAAAGTACAAAGTGTTCTTCAAGAACAAGGTATGTACAATCTATGATAAATTTCCCAGCAAACAGTTGATTGCAAGAGTAGACACGACCAAGAATAAGATGTTTCCACTTATTATGAGAAATGATTTGAGTGGTTCTTTGAATGTTTATAAAGTTGGAAGTTCATATGAATATTGGTTATGGCATTTGAGATATGGTCATTTACATTTTGGTGGCTTAGATCTGTTACAAAAGAAGCAGATGGTAAAGGGGCTGCCCTGTATTCAACAACCTACAAGCTCTTGTGAAAGTTGTATACTTGGGAAGCATCACAGAGAGAAATTTGTTTTAGGTGTTTCCTACAGAGAAAAAGCTCCATTGGAAATAGTCCACACAGATTTATGTGGACCTATCCAAACACCTTCTTTAACTGATTGTGTTTATTTTATGACTTTCATTGATGATTTTAGTAGGAAGACTTGGTTGTATTTGTTGAAACAGAAGTCTGAATCCTTTGATGTTTTTAAGAAGTTTAAGTCTATGGTTGAGAATGAGAGTGGTCAAACCATTAATATCCTTAGGTCTGACAGAGGAGGTGAGTATAAATTGAATGAATTCATTGAATTTTGTGGTCTTCATGGAATTAAAAGGCAGTTTACTGCTCGATATACTCCACACTAGAATGGAGTGGTTGAAAGGAAAAATCGGACCATCATGGATATGACTCAAAGCATGTTGAAAGAGAAGCATATTTCAAATGAATATTGGGGAGATGTGGTTCTTTGCTCTGTTTTTATCTTGAATAGAAGTCCGACCAAGACCGTGAGGGATCGTGTACCTCAGGAAGCTTGGGATGGTAAGTCTTGCAATGTTTCTCATTTCAAATTTTTTGGATGTGTTGCATTTGCGCATGTACCTGTAGAAATGAGGAGGAAGTTGGATGACAGAAGTGAGAGATGTATCTTTGTTGGATACAGTGAAGAGTATAGGGCACATAAACTCTACAATCCCATCACCTAGAAATATGTAATCAACAGAGATGTTCAGTTTAAAGAAGATGAAGCTTGGGATGGAAGTATTGACAAATCAATTTCAGAGGGAGCTATGTTACCCCATGAAGATGATGATGGAGCTGAGCAGAGTGAAGAAGATGGACAGATGGTTCCACATGCACATACGCCTGCAACAAGAAGTCCAACAAGGCTAGCACCAGATTTCAGCCCATCTCAATTTATAACGCCAAGAACTTATGAGCGTGGTGAGCCATATGGACATGGTGGACATCAAACATATTCACAGGTAAGCAGTGAATCAGATCCTACTTTAGCTTCATTGAAAAACAGATTTAAAGGACAAAAAACTAGAAGTTTAAGAGAATTATATGATTAGAATGAAGAGGTAGATCAGATTTCAAATTTTGCATTTATAGCTTATAATCCT
>WSFP011534187.1:0-11910 GCA_009831015.1 Picea engelmannii
TCACCTTATTTTATCATTTCTTCTTTTAGGTCACTTTGACTTCTTTGACTTTGGGGGCTTCAAGTCTTCATGTGAGGGTCCTTCATCTTCGTAAGGCCATAACTCTCAAACCAGGAGGATTTATGTGACATTCCACATACCACCAGAAATGGCATGACAAGAACTATCCATCTAGGATAGTTTCACCAACAATTTCCTTGGTCTTCATCTCATTATTCCTCATACAAGCATGGGTCCTCCAACCATTCTTCTAGGATAACTCAATCCGTAAAGCGTCTTCCAGTGAGGGATTTCACCATAAGGGGACCACTTTGGAGTTCATCCATTTGTACACCTTATCAATCATGATAAGACAATAATGAGTCATCTATACATTTTTCCAACAATCTCCCAAGTAATCAAACTATTGGCATCAATGACAAACCATTGGCATCAATGACAACATGATCCAACAGCCTCGACCTCTTCCCATTTCCTATGCTCACCATTGAAATTTTTTTAAATTTGTTGGCTTGATTTTCCTTAGTTCACGTTGCAAGATGTCTGCCTCATGCCTTCTCCTTTGCTTCTAGACGACAGACACACTTGGGATGCTCCCTGGACCTTAACTTGCATGAGTTCTTCTAGTATATTTCCTTGGATAATGATGGTTCTTTCTCATGCTTCTTAACTTCGTATAATTTCCATGACTATTATAGCCCTAAAATTCCCTACTCATGCATACATGGAATTGGTCTTCCTACTTGCATAATTTTCCAAATCACTACCGAGGAACTCTATTTAAAAAACCAAATTTTAGAGAATTTATGTGCCCTGTTTCACTACTTCCAATGTGCATATGCTTGTTTCATGCTAGATATCTTGCATACATGTTCTTTTATCACACTAAAAAACCCACGTATACCTCCAAAAGTTGAAAAAATTAAAAGGTTGTAAGGAATTCAGTGGAATTTATGGGCTATTGGAGGTTTCACAACCAATTCACCTTCTATAGCCTGTCCCCCAACTGAATAACTATCCTTTTGTCATATAAAAGGAGGTCTTGGGGTCTCATTCCACAATCAAGCATTAAAACGGTGAAAATCTACCCAAATTCCCTTCCCTTCCTTGCTCAAGTATTTGCAGCCTTTTGTGATTTATTGCATCAGCATTCACTCTCTAGCCCCTTTTCTCCCATACAATACATTCCCTTCCCTTTGAGGTGATAAATATATTGTGAGAAGAGGCTTATTGAAGGTGCATTTAGAGCATTGTTAAGAGGATCCCGGACCAGGTTCATGGAGCATCAGCCTTCAAAGTTTGTAAGCTTCAATATTTGATTAATGAATTAAAAAATCTATTTTTCCTGTCCCAAATTATGTTTTTTATGTCTTTTCTTTGATTTATACAAAACAATCTATATCTAACCCTAATTTATGAATAGAAATATCATTCTTGTAGCCTTGTTTTCCTAGTTTTGGATGCAGGTCAGCTTTGAGAGAAGACTTGTAGCTTTGGGAGCTACAAATATTGAGGAGATCGACACCAAACGTTGCATAAAAGGTACGGTTTCCGAATGAATCTTTCACTGATTTTTGTTAATCTATTTTGGAATGTTTTGGGTAGTGTAGAAATGTTCGAAAAAACAGGTATTCCAACAGAGGGCGAACACCTTCAGTAACCATTCACACAGCCAGATCAAAGATCAAAACACTGATGTTTTGACATGGTAAAACCCCTACAGGGAAACATCCATGACCCCAGCCAACGCGGCCACTTGGAATAGTTTATTAATGCAAAAAGAAAAAGAGTACATAGAGATTTTATAAGATATTTTCTCATAATCGATCATCGGAAAATTACCCTCCATGCTCTTTAAATAGATATCATGGACCAATCAGGTTTTAAGCCACAGATCAATGGCCATTAAGATCAAGGAGAATATGAACCATCAGATCACTCTATGTCAGGAACATATCATGACCATTAGATTTCCTAACTAAAAATTCATACTAATGCATACTAAAAAAACACAATAAGAAACACACTTTTACCTAACGACACATTAGACCAAGTAGATCTTAACTAACTCCTAAGTGTCTAAATATTCTAAGAACAAATTAGATTGACTTTTAGGGAGTCATTTTCTCTGTCTATACTTTAAACCCTGGTATACTTATAGGGGGATTTTGCCACTAGCAGAATTGGTGACTCCACTGGAGAGTCTCTCTAGGGTTTTAGAGGGAGGCTTTTTGGGTGTTTAATTAGCTTCTTGATTTCCTTTTGATTTTCAGTCAAGATCACTGAGTCTTTTAAGGGTGCCTAGTCACCTGCAAGGTGCATACCATCTTTCCCTATCCTATCATTTTTCCTAGTCTTTTTATTTTTGAAAAGTCTCATAGGTGTACATGCCCTGTTTTGGGTCAACTCGCATACATACATGCTCTGCATAGTAGACAACCCATGTACATACGCGGGTTGTTTATGAAACATCTCGCATCTCTGTGTCTTGAAAGTGTTTTTTAACAAAGATAGGTATGTTTTTTTCTTGATAGAAGTTTGGGCTTCTCGAGACTTTCTTGAACCTGTTAGAGTCTTTGTCTTTGGTCATAGCTTGGGTTAAGGTTTCGGTTAACTTGTTCCTTAGTTTTCTTTTGTTTTCCCTAAAAGGTTTAGAGCGAGCTGTCAAGTTTTAGATCCTCCTTTTGGTTTCTTGGTTGAATACATGTGTTTATGTAGTTGGTTTAGGGTCTTTATCAATCTTGGTTTCATTTTTCTCTTTGTTCCTGTTTCTTGCTTTGAAAAACAAAAAAAAAAATTGACTTTAGTTTTTCTTGTTAAAGCAGTTCAAAAAATAAAATAATTTTTTTTTTCTTGCATTTAGTTTGGTAAAGTAGTCAAGGTTGTTGTTTGCAAAGAAAAAAAGAGTCTTTGTTTCAAGGTTCTTTTCGTTTTCATGAAATACAAGTAGTTTATTCGTAGTCAAATGAAAACACTTTTTAGGAAACTTTTCATTACGAGATCTTCAAACATTATTTAGAAAAGTTGAATTTTACAAAGAGTTTTACAAGCTTTGCTTTAAGTTTGAAGTATCTTGTTGCTTTCAAATGCTTTAAATTTCTCTTCCTTATTCGTCTCTTCATAAAACCAGCAGTTGCACGACCACACTCTTTGTGTAAATCAATCCTTAAAATTAACGCTTAACTTAAAATATATTAGACTTTTTGTTTGTAGGGTTCACCAACTAGTTTAGGGTTTTAGGGCCTTGAATTAGGTGTGAAGAGGAAACTCTTCAAGGCCATTTGAAACAAACATTGGAGTCTGAGATAGGAATTTTTTTAAGTTCAATGTCATAAGAGTTAGTTTGGACCCCCTCTAACAAAGGGGGTAAACATGAGGTCGCATAAGGAAAGGTAGAGGAGATAACCCCTCCAAAGCTGGACCAAATGCAGTGGGGATTGTATATTGAGGGAGTTTCTCAGGAAAAATATTGATCACATTTTCCTACGGAGCTTTATGGACCTCAAATTTGTTTGAGATCCCCAGTTCTCTTCTAGACCAATTTATTTTGACACCCATAAAGGGCTTCAAACTTGTCATCATGCTCATTACGATCTTCCCGACTATCGATTGTACCCACTTGGTGACTAACTTCGAGCTGGAAACTTAGTTGCCTATATTCTACGGACTTACATAGTTGATTGTGGAGGTATACCATGGTATCTAGGGAGCACATCCGATCATGCTTCACAGAGTATAACCAGAGGGTGCTTCCTTGTTCAAGTTGCACTTACACAGGCTAGTTGCTATAGTGTCGATTGGCGTAACTGTCCTTCCCAGTAGTTAGTCGAATGCTTGATTTATCGTTAGGTAACTTTTAGTCTGTGCTCTATGCTCCCTATTTTTCCATATTAGTTTAGTCAGTCATTGCTTTCGTTCTCTGGCCTAAGTTGGTGGACCACCCACTACGCCGGTTGTGAGGAATTTTTTGTCTTCCGCTTAGAAACATGGAGTTTCCTCTTTATATACATTGTTTTTTGTACCACTGGTTCGCTAGAGTCAGTGTGTGATAATTTTATAGACTTGAATAATCCCGCAAGGGGAGAACCTGTGCCTAATATCTTCATGGAAAAATTTCCTAATGATACCAACCAAGGAAACCCCTTATCAAGGCGATTCTTGTGCTTTTCCTTTATTTAGAAACGTTGTTGTCCCTTTGATGGCCACTTTGTACATTTTTGGGTTGAATATGGGACTACCAGTTTGGTTGGGTACCATTCCAAATATATCGAGTTCTCTTGACACTTCTCAGTTAAGCACCTTATTTCATGGGAATCATGTTGATGTTCCTTCGTCAACAAAACCTTCTCCTCCTCCTACCTTCTCTACTAAAAGTATAGATACTAGTAACTGGAAGTCTAAACGAAATAGAAAGAGGAAGAATAGGAAGAAGAAATCACCAACCTCTGCTAGTCATGTTGGAGATAGGTCGTCAACCTCTGCAAGTCATGTTAAAGACTAGCACCCAACCTTTGTTGGGGGGAAACAACCAACCTCTTCTAGTCATGTTGAAGATAGGTCTTCAACCTCTACAAGTCATGTTGAAGACTAGCACCCAGCCCATACAAGTCATGATGGGGGAAAAGAACCAACCTCTGCTAGTGATGGTGTAGATAAGTCACCAACCTCGGCAAGTCATGTTGAAGACCACCACCCAGCCTCTACAAATCATGTTGGGGGTAAAAAACCAAATTCTGTGAGTCATGTTGGAGATAGTTCGTCAACCTCTGTGATTCATGTTGAGGACCAACACCCAACCTATGCAAGTCATGCTGTGGGAAAACAAGCAACCTCTGCTAGTCATGTGGGAGAGTTGTCAACAACCTATGTGTGTCATGTTGGAGTAGAGCATTGAACCTCTGTAAGTCACACTGGGGGAAAAAGTCTAGTCAATGCTAGTCATACCAGTAATAGGTCTATAGCCTCTGCAAGTCATGTTATCGACCAATCACCAACCTCTGCAAGTCATGTTGGAGATGTACAACCAGCTACTGCTAGTCATGTTCGGGGCATTGATTATGTTGAGAAACCTAGACGGATAGGATGCAATCTTAAGTTACCTTGTAAGATTTTTAAGGGAGATCACCTTACTCATATTTGCCCAATTATTCCAGAGGAATGAATATTGTGTTCCCTGTTTGCAAGCTCTTTTGATTCTGAGTCTTCTGAGGTTTCCTCAAAGTCTATTCAGCTAGTGGTTGAGAAAGTAGTTGTGTTGATGCAATATTTGGTTGTTCCCACTCCATTTTTAGTGGGTGATGTGCCTTTAGACCATGTTGTCTCGCAGCCTATTCAGTTAGTGGTTGAGGAAGTGGCCGTGTTGATGCAATATTCGGTTGATCCCACTCTTCTCTTGAAGAGTGTCGACTCTACCAAAGTGGTCACATCAATGCAATCTCTGGATGATCCCACTCTTTTCTTGGGGAGTGATGTGTCTACCAACTATGTTTTTAGAATTTCCAGTATAGTACTTTCAAAACAAAGGGGAATTTCTCTCAATTCGAGCACACCCCCTCCAAGCCCTAGGATGGTTTCCTTTGATTGGAATGACCTTGTTGAGCCTCGTCTTCCTTCTTATGCACCCTTTCAAATAAGGGTTGAGGTTAATTCAAAAAATATTTACCAATGTATTGTATATGAAGGAGCCTCTGCAAGTATTTTATCCTCCTTGACTTGGCAAGCTTTGGGTTCTCTCGAGCTTTTGTCTTCTTCCCATGAGTTGTTGGATTTTGACAAACATCCCTACTGAATATTTGGGGGTTCTTCCTCAGTTTCCTATCTCGTTAGGTGGGAATATTGTCCTTTTTGATGTTATTGTGGTGTAAGGCCCGTTAGATTTCAATATGCTTCTCGGGCATGATTATTTATATGCTATGAATGTTCTGGTTTCTACGCTCTTCCGGGTGATGCATTTCCCTCATAATGGAAGCATTGTCACTATCAACCAGCTATCATTTGATAATCATCATCCTTATTCGACATTAGTTCAGGATGCCCCTTTATATGTTCCTAGTGTTCATGTACACTCTACCCTGCCACAGGTTAATTATGTGGCATCTTATCCTTGATGTTCAATTGCTTCAGAGAAGGAACCTGTGCAATCATTTTTTCCTTTTAGATACATAGTCTCATCAATTGATCAATCTTTTTATCCAATGGGGACATGGGAGCCCTTTCTTCCCCCTCTTGGTCTGAGTGGTCTTGAGTTTCCCTTTGAGTCTAATCTCACTATTTGTAGATCCTCAAACCATCATGCTTGTGATTCTTCACTGATAGACTTTGCTAGTGTTGGCAAGAACCTCCATCGTCATATAGAATAAGGTTAGTTTGCTTCACCCTTTAGGACTATCGACCCTCCTCATTTGCGTGATTTATCAGATTTTGAATTGCCTTCGGATGAGGCTATCCTTGAAGCCATGACTACAGTTTCTATGTCGTGGGAGGTCTTGCACCGTGGTTTTTGTTTTCTTCCTTTTTTGGAGACTTTTCAGGTTGACTACCAAAGAGACTCTTGGTCAAAGCCTAGCAATAGGCTCTACCTAAACTTGTAATATGCATGAGTCGTAAGGTTGTGTGGTACTTTGTACATATTGTACAGTCCAGGTTTGTTGTTTTCAAGTTTTGTATTCAATAGCACCTCTTATTTTCCAAAGTTTCTACCTATATTAGATTTATTAGCTTCTGCATGAGTGTTATTTGTCTTATACATAGGATCTTGGAGACATTTGTTTATTTGACTTTTGTTAATCGTATCGATCCATTCTGACAGGTGTTGACCTCAAAACTGGCATATAGATTAGATTTTTCCCTACTCGCATTTTTGCATTATCCATTTCCTGGTTCATTTGACCTTAGGATCGACCCCACCAATGTGTATCACAAAACCATATATGTTGCTTTATAAGTGTCGTAATTAGGTGGTAGAGTCTACCTCTACATGGATTCCCTAGGTATATCCTTTGTTCATTTTGGCATCCATGCTATCAGTTTTGACTATACTCTTGGGAGTCCTTGTTAGTCCCGTCATGATTAGATATTGAAGCAGAATTCTTCTTGTTAATCATCATTATTGGCCCTACCCTCGGGACTCCTTAATGAGCACACTTTGTTTTCTTTCAAGCTCGCTTTAAAATTTGAAAGAAACATCCAACCAGACTATATTTATTCTTTTTGATCTCATATGGATTACGTGAGAAAAGTACCCCCCTAGAGTCTTCTTTAAGCCCTTTTTAGACTCTCTAAAATTGAAAATATTGTCGAGCGATCTTGTTTCCCTTCACGCTATCCAAACTCAAATTTGAAGGAACATCTATACAGTGGTAGTCTACCACCTTTTCGGTCCAGAAGGCTAATTTTACAAATAAAGGTATTCTCTAGGAACTTCGGTTCACTAGAAGAGTATTCTCAGGCGTAATTTTAACCCTTTTTCGGGCCTAAGGGACTAAATTTTTGAAAAAGGAACATTCTACTTGGTTTTGGTTTATCACCTCTTTCGGGCCTTGGAGATTACTTACAAAAAATGAACCCCCTCGGATTCCATAGTTAAGCTCTTTTTAGGCTCCCTAAAATTGAAAAGATCATCGACTGACCTTGTTCCTTCACACTCGTTAAATTGGTCTAGAAGAACATATACTTGGCATGCGTTTAACCCTTTTTCCATCCAGTAGATTACAACAGAAAAAGGTACACCTCGGGAGATTTGTCTCAGCAGGAGAGTTCTCCTCAGTTACTTTTATACCTTTTTAGGTTAAGGAGACTAGACTCATAAAAAGGTTGTGAGTCCATGGTTAATCTCTTTTCAAACTCCTTAAAATTGAAAATATTGTCGAGTGATCTTTTCTTTCTCACACTTGTTAAAATGGTTTTGAAAAGACATATTTTCAATGTAAGTTTAACCATTTTTCGCGTTGATTGGAATAACTACTAAAACGTTACTCCCTGGAGTCTTATTTTTGCGTTTTTTCAGACTCTCTAAACGTGAAAAAACTATCGAGCTTACCTTCTCTTGGCTCATAAAAATTTACATAGAAGGGGTCTTACTGTGTCATGCTTAATCACATTGCAGGTCTCATATTCATTCTTTGGCCTAATGTGGGCTCCATGTTTCTCTCAACAGGACCTTTGAAGCATTCCTTATATGCAAGCCTTGCATCACTTCTTGCCTCTACAACCTGACACCTTAACCCATGGAGGAATTTTCCCCGAGTGTCATTATCTTGCACATGTCTCCTTGCCATGAGCATTAGTATGTTCCATGTGATTGGAACCAGTTTTATTTCTTACGACACTCATTCCTCCTTCTTAATGTAGCATTCTTTTATTCTTTTTCAAGATCGTTCAAAAAATTGAAAAAGACAGAAAAAATCAAATATTCCAAAAAGAGGGGACGAGAAATATACATTCTTTTTTCAGCAGCAAAGATAGTCGCCCTTGGACAAAGCACATCCTTCCATTTGTTCGTCAAGCATTGGGATCTAGTGTGACCTTAGGAATTTGTTCTTGCTACATAGATTTGTGTCCTCCTCCATTTGGTTACTCTTCCAAACATATGGAGATTTTGTGGTGCCTCTTGCATCACAAAATTATGTCAATGTCATGCTACTTGAGTCTGATCATCTTTCGTGATTTTATCCAAGTGAAGTTTTACCCAACCTGAGTCGGCCTTTCTATAGTTTGTCTCTTAAATTTCATGATTTGGGCATCCCAAAGGTCTAGTCATGTCTAGATTCAAAATCGACGAAGTTCTATGCATGATCATTGAGATCCTCTAGTATTTTCTCGATGACTTGTCGAAGACCTTGGAGTATTAAGTCTTACACTCCCATTGTACTCCTACTTGAGTTTTGAAGATCTTGTAGTTGTTGCTCAAGATATGAAGTTTTCATCTCCAGCCGCATACATCACTAGATTCTTGAAGATACATATTGTACTTATATATCTTCAAATGATTTTGAGATGTAGATACGATGTGTATTTCTCGTGGATACACTTTATATAGTTATATTACATGGATCTACAGTGTATTTGATTGGAATCCATGATTGAGTTCATCCCAAGCATGGGTATGCCCGCCTCAAAGAGACAATTGTTGTTTTTCATATGGCACCTCCCAAAATCTGGTGCCAGGTGAGCCAGTTAGAAAAGGTGGGTGGCCATTGATATCCAAGGGTCACGTGAAGAAAAAGAAGGAAACTAGAAAATGGTGTGATTTCCACAAAATCCCCTGGCACAACACTGATAAATGTCGCTCAAAATAGTCATTGGTTGTCGAGATCCAAGACAAGGAGCTGAACCCTGATTCAGAATCTGAGTATGAAAATACTGGTAAAATACAAATCATCGATGTAGACCCCACTACTATTTTCACAACCGCACCAATTCAACCAGAAGAACCAACAGATCCTGAAGAGGGGGAACACCTTTTTCATTCACAAATGTGGGTGAAGGCGACCCCACTGGATTTTATTGTTGATAGTGGAAGCCATAATAACCTCATCTAAGAAAAGGTCATCAAACAGTTGGGATTGTCGACAACACCAAACCTGTAACCATACAACATCGGGTGGCTTCACCAAGGACAAGATCTTCGTCTCATCCAACAATGTCGATTGTCATATGGCTTCGAGCCCTTCAAGGATGAGGTATTATGTGATGTTTCCCCGCTAGATGTATGTGATGTTCTCTTGGGCCAACCATATATGTGGAAGCGCCATGTTCTTTATGAGTCTCGACCCCATACTGTCATTGTTACTTTGGGGGGTCATCTCTATAGACTACCATAGGTAGCTCCAAATACTGTCCTACTTAAATAATGTCGCAAGGTAGTATCTCATACTACAAAATTTAGCTTCTTCATAATCTATTCAAAATTTGAACAGAAGGATACTGCAACCACTACAGCCTCGACCCAAGCACCTTCTATCCAACAGAAGCAGATTGACAAGATTGCAACAAAGTGTAAAGATTCCTTCTGCACAAAATAATCTCATGTATCCATAATTTTTGAAAAGTTCCAACCCTTCCATCCACATGTGCGTGATAGCCTTCCATAAACCGAGCAGCACGACGTCTCCAGCAATGCAAGCAGCTCACCAAGATTTAGATTCACCAAACGCTTTTTCATCTCCCCTGGGCACTCAACGCAATGGAAACCATTGCTTCCTAAGGAGGGAGGGTTGATCCAGGTGGATATCAGTGGCTGCCCACCTTTTCCAACTTGCTCAAAATAGTTTTCTAGCAATTTTGGTAATTTACTATTTTTAGCAGTTTTTAGCTTCTGGGGCCATTTTGTGGCCCTAAACGATGTTTTTTGGAAACCAGGGAGAAATAAAGAATTTCCTTCGATATTTCCCCCAAAATGAATCTCCTCAAAGATACCCTTCCAATGGGCTATCATGCGCCTAAAACGGAGATCGTATGCAAAAGTTACGACACCAGGAAGTTGATGTACTAACTTACCCAAACAGGGCCCACATGACTTTTGGTGCTTCAAGTCCTAGGGTTAGGTTTTTGGAAGTCTAGGGTGCTTCAATAATTCTAAAATTTCATTCAGAGCCTCACTGTAATCATCTTCTTGTGAATGAGTGCAGCCATCGCATCTCTTCTAAGAGATAAGCCGCCGCCATTCTAGAGAGTCTTCCACTCTATATTTTTACAGTCTCTGTACATTTATTTCATTAATAGAAATCGTGTATTACTATATATCTATGTTTATGGTTGCATCTCTAATACATTTCTGTTATATTATTGGATATCCACAATATCTCTGTGCATTTCTATATTATATCTACACTCTCATTTTGTGCCGAAAATAATCTGGATCATCGAGCTCACTCGATTTTCTGTATTCTCATTGGTGAAGATATTGTAATGTATTTCAGCCATCATTTGATATTCTGACCTAATACATTAGGGGGCATATGTTATATCCCTAAAATTCCCTACTCATGCATACATGGCATTGGTCTTCCTACTTGCATAATTTTCCAAATCACTGCTAAGGAACTCTATTTAAAAAATCAATTTTTAGAGTGTGTATGCACCCTAGTGCACTACTACCCATGTACATATGTTTTTTTCATCCTAGAAAAATCACGTACATATGCTTTCTTCACACTAAACATCCTGTGTATACCTCCAAAATTTGAAAAAATTAAAAAGTTGTAAGGAATTCAGTGGAATTTACGAGCTATTGGAGGTTTCCCAACCAATTCACCTACTATAGACCATCCCCCAACTGAATAACTATCCTTTTTTCATATAAAAGGAGGTTTTGGGGTCTCATTCCACAATCATGTATTAGAATGGTGAAACTCTGCCCAAATTCCCTTTCCTTCCTTGCCCAAGTATTTGCAGCCTTTTGTGAGTTATTGTTAGCCTATGGGTTACCTTTACCAATCACTAAGTCTAAATTGTCACTTATATTTGTATTATTCATTTAGGATATTAGTAATATATCCTCAAGTGATGACTAGTGAGTTAGTTAAGATTGCCTAGCCTAGTCATCATGCATGATTTTAGGATCTAGAGCAAATCTCTCTATGAGGTGGCATCACCCATTGTACTATAAATATGTAACATTGGAGTGAATAAGCATGTGTTGGATATTATGCCTTTTCCGCCATGTTGTTGTTCTTGTCTCCAATTTATTGTGTTTAATTTCTTCAATTGGTATCAGAGCAAGGACAACCTTGACTCTCTCACGAGAGGGGCTGGAATATGAAATGAATTGAGAGTTAATCTTTTGTACATTGTTAGCGTAGGAGAGTGAATTATCATTTGTTTTTTCATGTGCGTTGTGTGAAGATTTATGTACCTGTGTGAATTTAAATTGTTGTTGTGCAATCATAGCATTGAAAGGATCTGGAAATT
>WSFP011534192.1:0-11910 GCA_009831015.1 Picea engelmannii
GTGGGAGAAGGGGGCCCTAGGATTTGGGAGTATGGGGCCTTGGGACACAGGTTAGGGGGCCCAGTGCTGTGATGGGGGGGGCAAGGGGTATGGGGGGCTAGGGCTCTTGGCGTAGGAGGCCTAGGGCATCCAACAAAGCCAGGAAGGGGGGCCAAGGCCATGGGAATGAGGCCCCGAGGCTTGATGGAAGGAGTTAGGTAGGGGGGCTAGGCGTGGGGTGTAATGGGGCTTGGGGCAGAAAGCCCAATGGTGTAGGGCTATAATAGGGGGCCCAAGGGTGCAGGGGACGGGGTAGGAGGCCTATAGGTGTGTACAAAGGGTGTTGTGTGTTGTGGGGGTTGGGGAAGAGGACCTAGGTGTTAAATTTTATGGTAAAACTGATGCATGTGTAGTTTATTTCATTTTAGCATAAACTGAACCATAACCACTTGCAGCAACACAATGGCTGCAATAACTAGTTGCATTTAAACCAAGATCACAAGAAGAATAACCATGCACAAGAACACAAGAAGTATCCTGGGAAACCCTTCTCAACAAGGGAAGAAAACCCAACCAATCCTTTGTTATATTCTCAAGAGAAGATCCCCCAACCATCACCAAACCTAGCACATAAGAGGGTGTCGTGATTCTCATAATTTCAGACCACAACTTCTGAAATCACGAGATGACATAAAGATAAGTATGTTTCCTCAGTGGGGATTCACCTTTATTTATACAAAACTTATCACATCAAATGATATGTCTATTGGCACAATAGGGCTGACCTCAATAATTCAGAATATAATTAATAATTACAATATTAATGATCTTTTACATTAATTATCTTTCACTTTATGGTGGGGCCGACCTGTACCCTTTACATCACAATTAGGGTTACAGGGAAATCTAACTCTTAGACAATATATCAAGGGATCTCACACACCCACTAGTGCTCAGCCACAGGGACGTTCAAATCAACAGATCTCTATCACTTCATTTCTAGTGTGTTGTTCCTCTAAATGCACTGAGATCCCTCTGGATCCACGATTGCAACAAGGGTTCCTTCCTTCTGCAAGTACCCTCATGAAAATGATACAAATAATATATACAAGTGCATACCTGAGAGTGTACATTGTCGGTTCTTCAGTCTACTTGCTTGTTCTGGGCAATCTCTTGATGAGTAATGATACTCCTTCACAATCTGCACTAGCCTTCAAGCACGCTTGTTTCCATATGAGCATGGAACTTGACATATGATCTTTGCATGTTTGTCAACTGTCATCAAGGACTGATAAGCTGCCTTCTGTAGCTTCCATAGACTTTAAGCATAGATAACATGCATATCATAGCCCAGGTTTCAAGTTAGCACTGTTGTAACTAACATGTTTGCTGCAAATTTCCATTATAGATTGTGAATTGATTATTGTCAGTCAAACTGTCCTATCTGGCCTTCTGATCTCTGACTTGTATACCAAAGCATGAGATACAATAATATGCAATTGCATGCATCATCCTTACTGCTTCTTAACTGATCTAAAGCTTTCTCAGAAATCAGCCATAAGCTCGCTGGAATAGGCTTGGATCACTTTAACCATCCACCGATGATCACCATTATCACTTGAAAGAGCAAGCAATATATCGAGCCAGAGTTCCTCACACATAATGTGCCTTCTGGAGTTCAAGGGCAGAGGGAGGACTGGCCAATTCATCCCTCAACTAGGGACTTCAGGTATGGCACTCACTATTAGGATAGGAACAATATTTCATTCATTCTGGCCGGAACAAGGCCGCATTCGAGTAATGGCATGCACAAAAGGTAGAACTGATTTACTGTAGGGTTTTACTGGCAGCAAACAACCAGAATGGAGCTCAAATATACTTCAACATGACATCAATCAAAAAGGCGCTTCAGGATTCAATCCGCCTTCGAGCTCAGTCCGCCATAAACCAAAAAATCATCGTAGTCCGCCTTAGCAATACATAGACCGCAGGTTCGTATTCCAGGGTTCACTGTCGAAATTAAATATTCACAACAGAAGTTTAAGTGTAAACAACCACCGCAGAGGTTCGTATTCACCACAAGGGTTCACCGCAGGAGTTCAAATGTATATAACTTGACTGTCTGGAACAATATAAAAAGCTTCGGACTCAGATTAATTTTCCATTCAAGAGGTCTGCAAACATTGATAGGGTTTCTTTCACCGTAGAGATTCTTTTCTTTTTGACTATGCACATGATCATCTTCAGGTCTGCTCTGATACCATGTTAAATTTTATGGTAAAGCTGATGCATGTGTAGTTTATTTCATTTTAGCATAAACTGAACCATAACCACTTGCAACAACACAATGGCTGCAATAACTAGTTGCATTTAAACCAAGATCACAAGAAGAATAACCATGCACAAGAACACAAGAAGTATCCTGGGAAACCTTTCTCAACAAGGGAAGAAAACCCACCCAATCCTTTGCTATATTCTCAAGTGTGTTAAATTTTGAGTTTGATTTCTTATGCGGATTATTTCTTTTATTTTCTTCAACACTTTGATTCCAACTTAATACACTTCAACAATACAAAATCATAACCGAATAACAATAACCATGTAGATATGTAAGCATGCATATCAACAACACATATACCCCGGGGAAACCCTGTATAGGGAGAAAAACCCCAACAATCGATATTCCTTTATTGCATTAATAATGTATGACTACTTACAAATATCAACCATGAAAAAAATCTGCTCTTAAAAGAGCTTGCCAAGACGACTTAGACTGGACTGAAAAGACCTTGTAGAAGAGGAGAGGCTTTGCTGATATAATTTCTGGTTATTGACCAGCACTGTGGAAGAAACTAAGCGCTGCCTGGGTGCTACTTTGATGCCCTTTTTTGGACTGATATGCAGCCTTTCTTACCAGGGATATACGTTGCTTTTTCTTGACTGATATGTTGTCCTGTTTTAGGACTGATATGCTATCCTGTTATGCACTGATATGCTGTCCTGTATAGGACTGATAGATTGTCCTGTATAGGACTGGTATGCTGCCCTGTTATGCATTGACATGCTGTCCTGTATAGGATTGATACGCTGTCCTGTATAGGACTGATACTGCTGCCTCTATAGCTTCACCCTTACCCTGCATAACAACTGTGTTGAAGAGTGAGGTCGACCTTTGCTTATAAAGGAGTGAAGAGGAGAAGTAGATGGCTCGAATTAAGAACTTGTTTGCATTCTTTAACATAACTCAGCTTCACACTTTAGTTCAAAAATAGAACTAGACTTGAGACTTCAGTTACAACTCAACCTTGACTTGGCATGCATGCATACCAACTTAGTATGCACATGTCATGCATGAAACATGCAACTAGACATGCATGCAGTGCATGTCATGCATGCAACATGCAACAACTTGACAACAATGTCTTTGACTTAGACATGCAACTTTGACTTCTACAACTCGAATCTTTACAATGCAATTCAAATTTCTCTTCATGGTGGATAATGTTACACGTGCCAACGCACTAGATCAATACAATTATATCATTTGCAATATTAGGAATATCGTTTGTTTCTAGCTCATAGGAATTTTATATTCAACCTAAGTTTTTCTAGATGCCTTGACTTTTGCTCATGGCTCACAAGGCATGACTAGGCTTATAGAGGTTGTACGTTCCCCCTGACTTTTGGACTAGTCTGTCTATGCTCACAGAGGTTGTACGTTCGCCCTGACTTTTGTACTAGATTGTCTATGCTCACAGAGGTTGTATGTTCCCCCTGACTTTTTCACTAGACTGTCTATGCTCATAGAGGTTGTACATTCCCCCTGACTTTTGCATTAGACGTACATAACATCTTGTTCGTTCTGACTTTTGGTTTGACTCACAAAGGTTGTATGTTCCCCCTGGCTTTTGTGAATACCTCACAAGACTGGTTGATTCTCCAAATCTCCCTAGCTAGCCTTAGGGTGGCCCATATGGCCTCTCATTGGAGAATGATTGTCGATGCTGCCAAATTTAACAAAGAGAAGATCCCCCTAGCCATCACCAAACCTACCACATAAGAGGGTGCTGTGATTCTCATAATTTCATACCACAACTTCTGAAATCATGAGATGACATAAAGATAAGTATGTTTCCTCAATGAGGATTCACCTTTATTTATACAAAACTTATCACATCAAATGATGTATCTATTGGCTCAATAGGGCCGACCTCAATAACTCAGATTATAATTAATAATTACAATATTAATTATCTTTCACTTTATGGTGGGGTTGACCTGTACCCTTTACATCATAATTAGGGTTACAGGTAAATCTAACTCTTAGACAATATAGCAAGGGATCTCACACACCCACTAGTGCTCAGCCACTAGGGGCACATCCACTTGTGCTCAGCCACACTGACGTCCAAATCAACAGATCTTTATCTCACTGAGTCTCACAGGAGAATCATCTGGACACACACTCACTAGTGTTCAGCCACTAGGATCATGCTCACCTGTGCTCAGCCATAGGGATGTCCTACTCAACAGATCTCTATCTCACAGAGTCTCACAGGAGAATCATATGGAGTATCACATCGTCTCACCTCTCTACACAAAGAAGAACAGTAAACCCATCACATGGGCTCATTCACCCCTCACAGGGGTACACATCGTTTCATCTCAAACAACACACCCATCTCATGGGCATCTTCCCTACTCAGGGGCACACAATGTTCCATCTCCGTCTCAGAGAGAACGACACACCCATCTCATGGGCATCTTCCCTACATAAGGGCACACAACGTTCCATCTCCGTCTTAGAGAGGAACGACACACCCATCTCATGGGCACACCCAACTCATGGGCTTTCTCACAGGTTGACTCACTCACTCTGTGTCCTGGAGGATGTCTCACGTAGTTGTAATCATTAACACTAGGGGTGTGGGGAAGGAGGCTTAGTCCAAGAGGGCGAGGGTTAGGGTACTTACGACCTTGGAGGCTAGAGTGAGGGACTAGGGGCATGGGGGTTAGGGTACGTATGATCATGGGGGTCAGAGTAGAGGGGTTCGAGGCATGGGGGTTGGGGTAGGGTGCTCTAGGACATGGGGGAAGGGGGTGTAGCCTTGGGATGATAAGGTATGGGATCTAATGCTACAACAACGAGGGTCAAGTGGTAAGGGAGATGGGGCCTAGGGTCTCTTGGGAAGGGTCATAGGGTGTTGGGGTAGGGACATGATGAAAGAGGGCCCTAGGGAACGGGGGAAGGGGTCTTAGCCCAAGGTTGTGGGGTTAGGGGGCCTAGAGTTGTAGGGGAACATGCCATTGGCTGTGGGGGGTGGAGTAGGGGAGTAGGGGTTTAGGGATAGCCACAAACAACTAGGCTGAGGCGTATGCTCTCCTCTAGGGACTCATCTCTATTACCACGACGAGAGTGAGGACAATGATTGTTATTGGCGATTCAAGCATAATTATCAATCTTATGAATGATAAGAAAATCCCATCTAATAGCAAGTTAGCTTGCTTCATTGTGATAATAAAAAGGGGGACTCTTTAGTTCAAGGATACCGCCTTTTTACAAGTTCCAAGGGCTCTAAATTGTCAAGTGGACACCCTCGCAAACAAGGCTTCAAGATTGAACAAAGGAAGCCTAAGGAAAAATGGGGATATTTCTTTCCAAGATATCCCTTAGGTTCATATCCAAGGCCAATTATGCATGGTGCCACATATCGAGGTCATTAATCAACACATGTCAATGTATACAAGCCGCCATAGTATAACAAGAGGGAGGCAAGATGCAAAGCACATCACATTTATGACATCCCCACACATGCTAGGCTTTATGTTCAACCAACATTTTGTAGCTTGTGGAGATTTTATGCAAGGGAAAGGTGGGATAATGGCTCAGAGTGCAGGTGCTTTGTTTGGCAAGGAGACTTGGCAGTGGTTGGCTTTGGTTTAGCTGGAATTTCATGTAAGCACTCCCTTTGGAATGCTGTTGACGATTCTTGGCGTTTCCTCAGTGGCTTTGGCTTGGCCTTTGGTGGTTTCTAGCTTGGTTCGGTGCTCTGTGCTGGCTTTTGTTTGGAGTTCTGTCCTTGTCCTTGTTTGGAGTGTTAGTGTTTGTTTGGAGCCCTTGCTTCACAGCCTTGGAAACATGGGCCTTGGGTTCCTTCATTTTCTGGTTAGAGTCGAGACTCTTGTTGAGGGAGGTTCTGAATCCTATTCTCTAGGTTTTGATTGGTTTCAAGAAAGGAATTTGCACTGGTTGCCTGTGACCACTCTGTTCTATTGTGTGTGCTATATTATCTCGCATCTGTTGCGTATTTTCCCTCTAGGATTGGGATTTCAATCTGGTTTTCTGTGCCTGCCAATTGGGAAAGCTCGATTCAACTGTTTGGAATTGTTCTGTTGGGTGTTTACTATCTACCCCCTATTTGGGCATTTGTGGAAGTTTTGGGTCATGGATTATAGAGAAATTTAGGGAATGCATAGAGTATTGCGTAGGCATGAGGATTTTATCAACAGTAACTGAGCATCTATATTCTCGGTGACAACTAAGGTACATGAGAATAAACATCAATGCATATCTCAAAATGCCGTGGTTGTGGACATCCATGTGCAGCAAAAGAGTCAAATCCAAGGTCTGGAAGTTGGATGTTGAATGTTAAGGAATATGGTTTGTAACCTTAGCAAAGGCTCCCACTCAGCTGCCTCAAATTATAGAATGTCAGTGAATTCTTCCCTTGATGATCTCAAGGAAGAGAAAACAGTTCATCAAATGATTGAAGACGTGGACTTCGGCAATTAGGAATCTCACCCCACTAATATCGGTCAAGATGAAGCTCTCAACAAGCATGTTTTTCGTTGGTATTTCATGTTATGTAGAGCATTATTAATTTTAGGTGTCTTTTATAGAGTCTACACTAGCATAAACTTTTTTAAATCCTTTGTGAAGGATGATTTGGATATTTCTGTACCCGACACATATTGCTTGATCGTTATGCTAGTTTTTGTTAAGAGACAACATTTTTTTTGTATTACTACACTGTCCAGCTTGAGCTTGGCTGAAACTTGTTTCTAATACAAATACTACCCGTTTTTGTTTAAAAAATGAGAAACTCATCCTTCTAACTCTTTTTGCAAATAGACTTTGAAGGAATGAAACACTAAACTTTGAATCAAGGATCATTAAATGTGAAATTATCTCTTTGCAAATTTTAAACAATGTCGTTCAAACTTTTATCCTTTTGAAAATACGAATCAAACAGTAAGAGTTTTTAACATGTGACCAACTTGCAACAATGAATATTCGAAATGTAATTAAACGTAGGGTTAGAAAAAGTTTCTTTTAAGAATAACACTACTGCGAACTAAATTTAAACCCAAAAGTTCAGCCAATGTGAATAGATTATTTGCAAAATATAATACGAGTTGAACACATGCGGTGGATGTTAAAGTGAGCACTGAAATTATATCTAGATGCGATGATGCTATTGCCATTTACTTAGGATCAATTCAATTTGGTGTGTCTGTGTGAACTTTAACCCTTAAGCTTTGATAATTAATCTTCCTTTCATGCAGATTACAACCCTAGGCTTCTTGTTTAGATTTTGCATATTTTGTTTTTGTTAGAATTAGGAAAGTAATGCAGGACAGAGATGTCTTTTTATAAATTTCAGCTAGAGGGGCAGGTAGAACACAGTCATAGATACTGAACTTAGGAAGAATAATCAATTTGCAAGTACACACAAGACTCAAGTCTGAATTAAAACTCAACCAGTGTTCTATTTCTTGGTTAGCAAAACATTAGATCATCTAAACAGAAACTAATATGGAAACAGACTTAATTAATCACTGGATCTGGTACGAATTAGCTCAAGGACATATCTAAGTAGGTTTATTTATAGTTTAGGCCAGGGCAAAGAATAAAAAAAATTAAATTAAAAAAATTATTATTAAAGATAACATGTTTAAATTAAATAATTTAAACATGTTATAATTAACATTTTAATTTAAACTTTACTTTAACACTTAAGACAAAAACAACAAAACCCCAAACCAACACAAGCAAGGGTAACAAAGGGTTTAGGTGGGGTTACATAGTGGCAATACTTGTTCATTCATTTTCAAGGTGACCTTATTACTTTATCATCATTGCATATGGAATACATCCCTTATGTGGTCATGCCCACCTTCAAGGAGGGTAATGCACCAACAAAGTACCTGATCAAGGATCAAGTTGCCCCAAAACATTTCTGGGGTCTTATCCACCAAGGTACAAGACCAAGGATCAACCCATGCCCCAGGTATGGGTACCTTGGACCATGTCCAGGGGCCCTAGACATATTTAGAGGCTTTAACTGCTTGGTCCCAGACCAAGAACCCCAGTCATATATTGGGGGCCCTCTCAGGGGTCTTTATTGCTTGGTCCCAGACCAAGAACCCCAGTCATATACTGGGGGCCCTAACAAGGGTCTTTTGCCATGACACTGACTGTTTGGTCCCAGACCAAGTACCCCAGGAGTGCACTGGGGGCCCTAGATCTCGGCTAGGGTCTTTGCCATCCTTCCGGAGAATGACTCTTGTAGCTGCTTTAAATTTAACACTCCCTCTCAGCAAGAGAGGCATTCTCAGCTACACCAAGCTTGTCACGAAAGTATACAAACTTTGTCAGGGACAGTGGCTTGGTAAAAATATCTGTTCTCTGTTCTGCCATCGGAACATACTGAATGCTGAGAACGTTCTTTTGAACCATGTCCCAGACATAGTGATATCTCATCTCAATGTGTTTCGATCTTTCGTGAAACACAGGGTTCTCAGTGAGCTTTATACAACTCTGATTGTCACAGTGAATGACTGTGGGTTCAAGCTCTGAACTAAACAAGTCTGAGAGTAGCTTCCTGAGCCACACTGCTTCTCTGCCAGCAGCACTAGCAACAATGTATTCTGCTTCTGCAGTGCTTTGGGCTACGGAGCCCTGTTTCCTGCTGGACCAGGAAATCATTGCCGAACCCAAACTGAAGCAATATCCAGAAGTACTCTTCCGATCCACTGTACTGCCCATCCAGTGTGAATTTGTAAAACCATGGAGCATTACACCTCCACTAGAGGTGTATCTGAGACCATAAGCTATAGTCCCCCGAACATATCTCAGAATATGTTTTACAACAACCATATGTATATGATTTGGTTCACACATGAACTGACTAAGAGCATTTACTGCATAATAGATATCTGGTCTCGTATGTACGAGATACATCAAAGATCCAATGATCTGCCGATATAAAGTGGGGTCTTCTGAATTTGAACCTGTAACTTGATCTTGTAGTTTCTTTAGGTTAGAGATCATTGGAGTTGTCATGGACTTGTAGTCCATCATGCCAAATCTGCGAAGTATATCAATTGCATATTTACCTTGTGAGAGAAAGATCTCTCCTAGTTTCTGTCAAACCTCCAAGCCCAAAAAATAGTGCATGAGCCCCAAGTCTTTCATTTCAAAATTTTCAGAAAGCTCCCTCTTAGTTTGAGTTATCAAGTTTTCCTCTCCAGTGAGGAACAGATCATCCACGTATAAGACTAGGATAACTGGATGATTTTGAACAATCTTTATATAAAGATTTGGATCTGCTATGCTCTTGGAGAATCCAAGACTTTGTAGAAAACTGTCTATTCTACCATACCAAGCTCTTGGAGCTTGTTTCAACCCATACAGGGCTTTCTTGAGTTTGCACACGTGAGATCTTTTATCATGTATCACGAAACCTTTTGGTTGCTCAATGTATACTTCTTGCTTAACTTCACCGTTAAGAAAAACAGTTTTAACGTCCATTTGGTGAAGTTTCCAACCAAAAACTGCTGCAAGTGAGATAATAATTCTGATTGAAGTATACCTGGCAACTGGAGCAAAAATCTCGTCGTAGTCAATTCCTTCTTTTTGAGAGAAACCACGAGCCACAAATCTCACCTTGTATTTCTCAATGTTGCCATCTGCTGCATGCTTTATCTTATAAAGCCATTTTGAAGTTACTACAGATTTGCCATGAGGTCTCGGAACTACGGTCCATACATCATTCTTTAAAATAGAATCATATTCTTCATTCATAGCATCTTTCCATACTTGATGTTTGGATGCATCAACAAATGTGGAAGGTTCTGAATCAATTACAGTATTTAAATGAGCTATGAGACTGGAGTACTTATCTGGTTTCTTGCTTTCTCTAAAGGTGCCCTTAGGAGCTGAATGCTTTTCTTCTTCTTTCAATATCTCCCGACACCAGGCTGGTTTCCTTTTGACAGGATGTATCTCCATTGGAAACTCAATAGTGTCCCTTGAGGGATCTGCTAGAAGTTCTGAGGTTTCCTCCTTCGGCTCATCTGGAAGAGTAGAGTCTGAAGGATCCAGTGGTGGAGTTTTCTGCTCCTCTGAATCACATGGAAATTCTCTGGCTCGACGAAAAGCTGTTTCTTCATGAAAAGTCACGTCTTTGCTTACTTCGATGAACTTTTGGTTAGGGATATAAATCCTGTAAGCCTTTGAGGTCTCACTGTATCCCACAAAAGTTCCTTTCTTACCGGAGGGCTCTGGTTTAGTCCTCTTCTCTTTTGGAATGTGTATAAAGACTGGGCTGCCAAAGATTCTTAAATGATCAACTGAGGGCTTACATCCGGTGAAAACTTCTTCAGGAGTTTTTGCTTCAAGGGTTTTGTGTGGACATCTATTTTGAATGTAGATTGCAGCATTGGCAGCCTCAACCCAAAGTGATAGAGGTAAGTTTTGATCATGCATCATAGCCCTGATTGCTTCACAGATAGTTCTATTCTTTCTTTCAGCAACCCCATTCTGCTGAGGGTTGTATGGTACAGTTAGCTCCCTCTTAATTCCAGAGGCTCGACAAAGCTCGTCGTATTTGAAGGAGTCAAATTCTTTACTGTTATCTGTTCTGAAAACTCGGATGTGTCTTCCTGTTTGATTTTCAACAAGATTCTTGAAGTCTTGAAATCTGCTAAAGGATTCATCTTTAGTTTTTAAGAAATAAATCCAAGTTTTATGCGAACAATCATCAATAAAAATGATATAATAAATACAACCATTCATAGAGGGTGCAGACATGGGTCCACAAAGGTCAGAATGAATTAAATCCAAAATTCCATTTGATTTTCTATTACTGAGAGGATAGAGTTTCTTTATGTTCTTACCAAGTGAACAACCCTTACAAACACTATCATGCTCAACAGAAAATACTGGCATACCTGTCACCATCTTTTGCAAACCTGGGAGTGCGTTGTAGTTGAGATGTCCAAGTCTCTTGTGCCAAAGCTCGTAGGGATTGATCGTCTCATGAACTAGAGATTGAACAACCTGACCTGAAAGCTCTGTTTTGTTTATCGGGATTCAGGGTTTTGTTTATCGGGATTTCGCGACTTGCGAAGACAAGGGTTCTTGCCCTTTGTTCTCCTAGGTGCTGAAACGCCGACCGACAACCACGTGTCCTCTACAAATGGACGGTCCAGGTAACTCCCATGGTTCCTGGGATCTATGGTCCCGATTCCTTCGCTACTTGCGAAGGCTGAAAGGGGTCGAGGCATTAACGCCTACGTTCCTTCCTCCAATCTAACAGTCGTAACAGACCTCAGATCCTCCGAAAGGATCTCGTCCATGCATCTAGCAAATGAAATGGTATTCTCTTTTGGTATGCATCTGGGATCAAGATAATGATTGGAAAATACATACCAGAGGGAAACAAACTAAAAAACGTCATAGCTTGAATTAAGTGGGAAGCCAAATCCTTCTCCAAACTAGAGATTCCCATTTTCAAAGTACGTAATTGTTTCTTCAAAATTCTTTTCTGAGTAGGTGCCTTCTTCTCATAGAGGTTTGCCAAAGCATCAAAACAATCTTTGGCAGTCCTTAGATGACCAATGATGGGCATCATGTTGTCCTTGATA
>WSFP011534193.1:0-11910 GCA_009831015.1 Picea engelmannii
CCACTTTCTTCTCCTTCTTTTTATGGGTGCAAGTATTTCTTAACTTTCATTGATGACTTTTCCAGACGTACTTGGGTTTACTTCTTAAAGCTCAAAAGTGAAGTTTTTGACAAGTTTTTGGCCTACAAGGCCCTTGTAGAAAAGCAATATGGACATCAAATTCAATGGTTAAGAACAGATAATGGATGCGAATATGTGAACAATTATTTTACAAGTTACTGCACTACATAGGGCATCCAAATGCAACACACTGTTCCATATACACCACAACAAAATTGTGTTGCTGAGAGAAAGAACCGCACATTAAAAGAAATGGATAATTGTATGATCCAATCTAAGGGATTAACTCTATAGTATTGGGCAGAAGCAATCAACTTTGAAAATTACATAGTCAATCGCACTCCCACAAAGGCTCTTAAAAATATAACACCAGAAGAAGATTGGACTAAAATTAAACCAGATGTAAGTCACTTCCGTGTATTTGGCAGTATAGCATGGGCTCACATTCCTGATGAGAAAAGGAAAGCATTGCAACCTAAAAGTGAGAAGTGTATATTTGTTGGTTATTCTGAAGATGTCAAAGGTTATAGACTTCTTCAACCACATTGTAATGAAAATATTCTTAGAACAGATGTTAAATTTGATGAAAATCTCTTGGCCTGTGAGCCTAATTCGACAGGTGTGCTTTCTTTGGCCTGCGAGCCATCTTCGGCAGTTGTGCCTTCTTCTATTCCTATTCTGGATTCTTCTTCAGATGATGAAAGTGAGGATGAAAATCCTCCTCCGCCTGCTAACATTCCTCCAGATGAGTCCTTTGAACCTGAACAAGAACCAGTTCCACCGCTTCCTAGATGGGTCTGTTCAACACAAGAAGCAATTGGTGATCTTGTCGGTGATCCTTCAAATCAACGTCGGACACGTTCACAGTTTCAGCGAGCATCTTCTCTTTTGGCTCAAGTTTCAGAAACTCATGATCCAGAGACATTTGCAGAAGCTTCCGGTCATCCAGATTGGAATACAACAATGAATGAGGAGTATTGTTCTTTAATGGAAAATGATACTTGGGATCTTGTACCTATTCCAAAAGGAAGAAAACTTGTTAGATGCAAATGGGTATACCGAAATAAGTATGCATCAGATGGAAGTATTGAAAGACACAAGGCTCGATTAGTTGTCAAAAAAATTCCCAAGTTGAAGGCATTGACTATAATGAAACCTTTGCTCCTGTAGCCAAAATGAATTCCATCTGCCTTGTTCTTGCCCTTTCCGCCTCACATAAATGGGAGGTCCATTAGATGGATGTTAAATCTTCCTTCTTGCATGGCGATTTGAAAGAATAAATCTACATGGAACAACCTCCTAGTTATGTCCAGAATGACTCTAGCCTTGTTTGTCGCCTCAAGAAATCTCTTTATGGTCTCAAGCAAGCTCCCCGAGCTTGGTATGCTAAAATGGATAGCTTTCTTATTGCCACTGGATTCTCTAGATGCCATTCTGATCCTAATGTCTATACCAAGAAAGTTGGAAGCCATCTCATCATCCTTGTCCTTTATGTTGATGACCTTATCCTTACTGGTAGTAACTCAAAACTTTTAAACCATGTGAAAACCAGCCTTAAGAAAAAATTTGAAATGACAGACTTAGGCTTTTTGCACTATTTCCTTGGCCTCCAAGTTTTGTAAACTAATGAAGGAATTTTTCTTTCCCAGTCTAAGTATGCTTGTGACCTTCTTTTTCTCTTTCACATGGACGATTGTAAACCATCCCCTTCTCCCTTCCAGTCTGGAGTCAAGCTTTCTGCCACTTGTACTTCTCCTAAAGTTGATGCCACCCTGTATCGTCAGTTAGTTGGTAGCCTCTTATACTTGACTCATACCCTTCCTGATCTTTCCCTTGTTGTTGGTCTTGTTGCCCGATATATGCAAACACCCCATGAAATCCATTGGAAAGAAGCTAAAAGGATACTTTGTTATGTTCGTGGTACTATTCAGTTTGGGATACATTACAGTTCAATGGGGACTCCCTTATTGGTTGGTTTCACTGATTCAGATTGGGTTGGCGACCCCGATGATTGGAAGTCTACTGCAGGTTATGTTTTCAGCCTTGGTTCAATACCTATCACTTGGGCCTGTAAGAAACAAAAGGCTATTGCACTTTCTTCAGCAGAAGCAGAGTACCGAGCAACGGTAAATGCAAGTCAGGAAGCCTTGTGGCTTCGACAGATCCTTTCAGAGTTTGGATTCCAGCACCAACATCCGACCAGAATTTGGTGTGACAATCAAAGTGCCATCAAGCTCGCCAAATACCCAGTTGAACATCAGCGTAGCAAACACATCGAGATACACATGCACTTGATCAGAAAGCTCATTCATGATCAAGTTATTGAAGTGCTCTTTTTCCCTACAGAAGATCAAGTTGCAGACATTTTCACAAAGTCTCTTACAGAACTGAAGTTTTCCAAACTTTGATCTATGTTAGAAGTTCAGGAGGCTGTCATTAAGGGGGGATAGGCTCTAATGCCTCCTTCCTTCTCCTATTATGTCATTATTGTAAATCCCTTAATCCTATCCCAAGTTGTTCTTAAGGGGGTATGTTAGGATATTTAGACACTTAGGAGTTAGTTAAGATCTACTTGGTCTAATATGTCATTAGGTAAAAGTATGTTTCTTTAGTATGCATTAGTATGCATTTGTAGTTAGGAAATCCGATGGTCACGATATGTTCCCGACATAGAGTGATCCAACGGTTCATGCTCTCCTCGATCTTAACAGCCATTGATCCGTTGCTTAACACTCGATTGGTCCATGATCTCTATTTAAAGAGCATGGAGGGTCATTTGCCGATGATCGATTGTGAGAAACTCTCTTGTAAAATCTCTCTGTAATCTTTTTCTTTGCATTAATAAACTGCTCCAAGTGGCTGCGATGGTTGGGGCCGTGGATGTTTCCTCGTAGGGGTTTTACGACGTGAAAACATCTGTGTGTTGATCTTTGATTTGGTTATGTGAGTGGTTACTGAAGGTGTTCATCCTCTGTTGGAATACCTGTGTTCTCGAACAAGAGAGCCTAGATGATAAAGGAAAGTTAGCCTATTATTGTAAGATGTAAACACTCATATCATTAATAAAGTGCACCACTGCTGCAAATCGACGCACAAATGAGTATGGGTGGATAAAATCCACGACAAATGGAAATGGGGATAATATTCCAGGAAAGGGGATACACTAAGGGGGATTAATCCCAATGGGATATTATATTAATATTCCTTAAAGCTAAAGTTATGGATATAAATATATCCTAAGATTCTAAAATAGGGACAAGGGAGTCCCTTGAGTACCATGTGTCTTAAACGACACATGAAAATATATTTGGGGATATAGTGTAATTCCCATCTTTTGGCTATCATTCATTCATCACTCTTACATTTTACTCCTCCATGCTACCATCGATAATGGTACCTGGTATTTTGCAGGTTGAAGAGGCAAGTTATCAGGCCCATATGTTAAAGAGGCAGGTGGTCAAGCCCGTATGTCAAAGATGTGAGTTGTCCGGACTGTATGTTGAAGAGGTTGTTTCTTAGGCCCGTATGTTGAAGAAGCAATTTTTTGGGCCTATGAGTAGTGTTCTATGGGGGAGAAACTACTCAGAATTGTTCCTTGGTGTACTAGAAAATAGCGACAGAGAAACAAGACTTCAAGTCCAACCTATTGTTGAAGCCCCAAAAGGGAAGTGGGGAAGTCGAGGGACTATTGAGAAGAGAAGGGACATACTTCTTGGGGTGGGACAAGCATGTGGGAAATGAGAGACTATAGGGTAGATGCACTAGTTGGGCACTTGGAATGAGAAATTCTACATATTATCAAACCTTAGAGTGGCTTAGGACTCCCTTTTCTCTGGTAGAGTTTATCCCTAGCTCGAGGGTGATGCACTACTAATATTATGAGCAGTGTGGTCTATGGATGAAAGGAACATGGAAGGTCTACACATAGTTGTTGTTTATTCATCAAAGATAAGTGTCTCTTATGCATTATTTTAATTATTGTGTGTGTAATTATCTATTTACTATTATGGAATATTTGTCATAATTATTATTTATGACTCATTCTGTTTTGTTACTTAAATCTCATTACGTGTAGAGAAATTATATTTAATTAAATGGAATCAGAGGTTAGAAATTTTGATATGGGATATCCCATCTCGGGGTTGGGGATGTTAGAAAGTGGTATTAGATTTGTAAAAGGGGAGAGTTTTGTGTGGAGTGGCCCATCTTGGTTTTCTGGGAACATTACAAAATGGTATCAAAGCTCCAATTTTCAACATTGGGACTAGATGGGAAAATTACCATAAATCACATATGAAATTGCATAAATTTAGTTGGAGAGTATGTCTATAACTTGTATGATAAAAGTATTCTCGTGAATTTGGGAAAATTTCACAGGGAATTTGAAATATTTGAACTCGGGAAAGAGAAATAATCATTTTTTTCTTTAAATTGGGAAAATTTGGGTTTGTATATCGCCAAATTTCAAGTTATAGTGCATCCATGGAAAAAACCCAAAGTAGCTAGGTGAAATTGGGTAAAAGAACCAATTTTTGTTGTTAAATTGATGAGGAATTCACCAATTTGAATCTCAATCTGAGAAATTTCAGAACAATGATTGGTCGACTTGTATATGGCAGTGCACCTTAGTGTAATTGGGCGAAAGTGAGAAAAATTCCCAATTCCTCTCGAAGAATTATCGATAAATTTTACAGGAATTTAGGTGTCGAATTTTGTTTTCCAATGTTAATTTGGTATACATAGGGGAAATTTTGGTTGTATGGAGTTTAATTACATATATGTATTGGTGTCCCAGAAGAATTTTCAAATTTGGGAGAAATTGGGCAATTTTTGGAATGTTGCAAAAATTTGAAACTTGGAAAAATTTGAGTATTTTTCTATATGTTGATGTCAGTATGACATGGGGGGGAACGTGTCAACTTATGTGGCCAAAGGTTTATGTGTACTAACATGGTGGTAGGTAAAGGATGTCCAGGTGGAAACCATGACGAATGTGGCAAGTGGATGGTGGTAGGTGAGTTGGTGCCACAGTGGCGACAATTTTCCTACACAATGGGAGCCCGAGCCCAGGACACACATCACCCTCATATCAATTTCAGGGGGAATGGGGTGGTTATGTTATCTAAATTATGGGGGTTTGAAATATTCTTATGCGTGACACATCCCACATCCCATGAGCTTAACTTTGGTTAAGTCTTTCGGCCCCTCCCCGTGTGTTAAATTTCAGTGGGGTAAGGGGGGGGGGTGAAAGTCATTGCAAGTCATCAATCATTATTGGAATCCTATGATAAAAAGGAAGTGAAATTTCACACAAACATGGATAATGGGTGTGGGATGGATCCCACCTGTCCTCGCGACCCAATATAAAGGTTCCACATGGCAATGAAGGGATGTGTGGCTCGAAGATTTAACTAATGCATGCTAGTGGGGATAAAGAAAGAGGAAAGTAAAAAGATCAAAGAAGACCAATGATGATGGGAAAAATATGAGAGTGTAGGGTTTGACATTGTGCCACATTGATATTCCTTGTGGAATCAGGTTCCATGTCAGCATTCTAATTTGAATAAGGAAGCTAAAATTATAAAAAATTAATGAGAATTATTGGAAAGTTTCTGTGTTTTCCAGGTTATATTTTGTAGGTAATTTTTGAGGCCCTAAAATATATAGTTTGAATTGTATATCTTGGATATATATTTCTAATGGTGTATCCCATTCATCAAATGGGGTTAGGATGAGTGATTTACAACCCGTCGAATCGAGAGTAAATTTTAAGCCCGAATTAACTTTTGAAGGCCATAACTTCCTGCTCAGGAATCAGATTGAGGCATAGGATAAGTATATGGAAATATTTCGAGCCATTTAACCTGGTCATGGATCTAAATTAGAAATCTAGGCTCACAAAAAAATGCACAGGAGGGAGTAGAAGGTACCTGTAGAATTCAAGGACAAAAGTACTAACTGGCCTGGAACTTTAGTAGGATGTATTTAGTAGCCCAAAGATCAGATGAAGAGAAAAAAAGGAAAGAATGTCCAATGTATGGTCATGAGGGAACTGAGTTTATATCCTATCAAATTTCCAAAGGATCAAGTGTGAGAATTCTTAAGCACAGTTTAGATTTGGACAAGGTTGAAAGGTGATCAAAAGGAGTTTTTGGGTAAGAATCAAATAACTTTAACTCTCCGCTAAAAAATCATAATTGAGCAAGAAAGTAGTCATTAGAGAGGTATTGGATGGAGGAGACCATGTAATAACCCTGAATTGTGAGATAAGAAACATAATACATAGGAATTCAAAAAGAAGATTTATGACGATCATAAAGAGGAAAAATTGTGCATATGTTACCAGAATTATCTACTTCCTTTAACAATGATTTTTAGAATTGTTATCTTATATAATAAATGTGTTGCAATCAAAGATTAAGGTTGTTGATAAATCATAGAAAATTGTCTTTATCATATTGGTATCTTCAGGTATGAGGAACAAGACAAGGTTAATTGTTCAAAATGGGGAATGAATGCTCGAGGAAGCTACCGGTTGAAGATGAATTTACTCAATCAGTAATATAGGGGACTTTCAATAGAACTATGTTTGGAAAAAGAATTCTAGATGATAATTATGAATATCATGTGGGGATTCTAGGTTGGAAAACCATCTGCAATACATGATAATTCATATATAATATGTTCATATGGATATGAAAATAATGGGAATATGGACATATGATTTTATAGAATATTAGAGAGTCTAGAATTAGTATCAATAATGAGTAGAGAAACATGAAGAACTGAATGTTATTTCAAGAATAACTCACAATATGATCAAAGGTCAAGACTGAAGAATGTTAGGGTATGAGTCTTGATGCAACCTTAAAGTCTTAGGAATCCTCTACATAAAATCTATTTATGTTATTCATAGTGCTCAATGGAATATGGGCATAAGAGTAGATCATATAGTGAATGAAATTGTGAAAGTCCATTCACTCCCAAAGAACCAAATGTACAGATAAGGTAGGACATTAAGAGAAAAAACATTTAAAAAAGAATTGATATGTCAAGATGTCATTATTTTAATAAAAGAAGGCAATGCATATTCTTAGAGATAAGAATAACATCTCCAAGGAATAGTCACATAGTTTGGGGGTAGTACTTCCATCATGGTTATTAGAGTAGCGCAATAGAAACATGGTATGAAATTCACAACTTCAAGGGTGAATAAATGAAGGTGAATATAAGTAAAGAGTGTCAGTAGATTCATAAATCAATATACTATGTTCAGATTGGGTCTCGAACGATGCAATCAAACTCCTGGTAGAGGAATTACATAAATCTAAGTGCATTAGAGATTGTATGAAGTTCAAGAGTATTTTAAGATAGTTGAAAGGTATCATTACATGGATACCAAGTTATACAAAGTATTATGCAACATTTGTGGAACTGTGACACCAATAAAAAATAATGTTGAATACATTCCAAAGGAGTGAGTGCATTTCCAATGTACAATGGGATGTCAATCCAAAAGGATTCAAGTATGGAGATAATGTTTCTGAAAATAAATCAATAAGGAACCATGAACAAGAAAAAATATTTTATGCTTGGTATAGAATGAAAAAGAAATAAAATATGAGGAGACCCATCTCAATTGGAAAAGGGAGACATTTGTGTAGCATTGCAACATGTTGGAGAATTGACTATGTAGGTCATGTTTGAGGCTGGGTGGCTAAGAAAAGAGAAGAGAGTGGTGCAAGAAAATACAAGGGTTGATATGTTCAATCAGGGAAAGGTGAACCAATTTGGTCTAGAAGAGTAAACTGAATTTGAAGATATAAAATCAATATGAGAGCATGGATGGAAATTTAATTTGGTCATGGTCTAGAAGAGTAAATATAATTTGAAGATATAAAGTCAATATGAGAGCATGGATGGAAATTTAATTTAGTCATGCATGTGTTTGGTCAGATGGATCTAGGAAACAATTAAGGCTGAATTTAATATCAACATATTATATGGCTGAAAAATATAAAAATGATTTAGAGTGGTTTAGATGGAAAAGTGCTCAGTAAGAGAACAAAAGGATACATGAATCTAGGAAGAATTGAGGTCTTCTAGGAACAACAAAGAAACGTGGTACATGAATGAAGAGGTTGATGCAATTATTGTAGAAACAATTATGTTATGGCTTGTTGGACAACCATACATAGTACAAAAAATGGAATGCATATGCATTCATGAGGATGCTAAAGTTGCATTATTAGTGAATATAGATATATTGCAATAAATGTAGATTTGTTAATATATATATGATGATGATGATGAATATTAGTAGTCTATTGTTATATATATGATTATGAAGTTTCTAATTATGGTTGTTGTGAGAGGAAAGAGATAATTATTGCATGGTTGCAAGTGTTTCTAATAATGTTGCTTCGTATAGAAGGAAGCAACATAAAAATAAAGTGTGGATTATAAGGCTTATAACAAAGTCTTAGGATCTTTGATTATTATCAACTAGCCATGTAGAATTACATTTATTTAATAGCAGCAATGTAGGTATGAGTTTTATGTAATTTTATTGCATAATTGCTAAAGGAAATTTTGGTAATAATTTCCTCAACCAGAGTTTATAAAAATCAATTAATGTATTATTGGAATGCATTAATGGAAATAAGATACCACTAGGTGTGGCTAAGGTTTGAGGCCTATGGTAATTCTACAAGATGTTATCTTTTGAATGCATACAATGACATTGTAGCATGACATGTGAATTTGGTTATGAGATAATAACCAAAACAATAAAGGGTATGACTCTATTATAAAAATGGATTCCATAAAATCTAGTCATGTATGATACCATGACATGGCTGGTTATGGAAAGGTTTGGTTATGGAAATACTATGTACCACATAAATATCCAATAAACTTCCAACTTCTAAATAATGTTTGGACTACAACCATTTTTTTAACACTAATGAACACCACAAAATTATATTCTTGGTGTACTGTTAGGGTCAAAAAGGAAGGCATCCAAATAGTCAAGCAAGACAGAGGAAGGGTCTGGAAAATGTGTGAAGGAATTGACTAGAATTTCCAATTTACCTATGCTGAGACACATGATTTAGATTTAAAGCATTATGAAAATCAATGCAAAGGGGCATTAAATAGATACACATTCAAAGTTCCACTCATTCATAGTAAGTGATAGAGTTGCACTTATTCATGATATAAAATCATTCCTAGAATGACTCCTAGGTGTCCCCATATTCTCTTACACATTTTAGTGACTTACGCCCTAACTAAATTCCTAGTTTAGTTCAATTTTGAAAGTTCCTAAAGGCAAGAATCCTTACTAAGTTAGTCACTCTACTTTTTTCCTTATGTTTCCCTTTTTCATTGTTTCCCCCTTTTTCCCTTACTTTCCTAATTCTTTTTAAGTTTCCCTCTTTTCCCTTTTTATCTGAAACTTAAAATAGCAAGTGTATAAATTACCTTTTACCCCTCTTTCCTTTTAATTAATAAATTTTAATTAGCATATGTAGAAAAACAAGCAATTCCCTTTTAAAATTTTAGTCCCTCATTATAATTTGATTTAATAAATTAAACTAATTTCTTACCCCCTTTTCCTCACATGTTTAATGATTATGATTATTATTATTATTATTATTATTATTATTATTATTATTATTATTATTTACGATAAGTATCACTAGACCTATATTTTAAATTTCGAGGGTGGGCAACATTTTATTAGGGAAATTGTTTTTAAATCTTTATTATCACATTATTCATTCTAAGGCTATTTATGTTTATTCACTTATTAGTTAACAACGCGACATGCCCTTCAGGACGCAATAGGTGCTCCAAGGGTGCCACTCACCTCATTTCATTACCCTTACACGACGTACCCTTTAGGACGCACTACGTGCTCCAAGGGTGCCACTCTCCTCTTGACTGACTTGGTAGACATCAAAAACCCCTGGAGTCAATACTCCGCCAGGTAATCTTTTGGGAGACTAAGGGCCTCTAAGGAATACGTCCCCTTCCTTATTGCACACCCCTTAGAATCATCAGGAAAGGGGGATAAGGGTTTAGGAAATGGGATCAGCTAAGGGGGCTTAATCCCAATGGGATATTATATTAAATATCAAGTTATGGATATAAATATATCTTAAGATTCTTAAGTAGGGAGAAGGGAGTCCCTTGGGTGCCATGTGTCTCAAAGGAAACATGCATATATATTTAGGAATATAGTCTAATTCCCATATTTTGGATATCATTCATTCATCACTCTTACATTTCACTCCTCCATGCTACCATCGATACTGGTACCTAGTATTGTTGCACATTGAAGAGGTGGGTTGTGAGGCCTGTATATTGAAGAGGCTGGTTGTGAGGCTTGTATGTCGAAGATGTGGCTTGTAAGGATCGTATGTTGAAGAGGTGGCTTGTCAGGCCCATATGTCGAAGAAGAGGTTTTTCAAGCCCATGAGTATTTTTCTCTGGGGGAGAAACAACTCATAATTGTTTCCTAGTGTGCTTGGAAATAGCTATAAGGCTCTGAACCTTCATGTCCACCCTATTGTTGAAGCCCCGAAAAGAAAGTGGGGAAATCAAGGGACTGTTGAACAGAGAAGGGGAGCACTTCTTGGGGTGGGATAGGAATGTGGGGAATAAGATATTGTAGGCTAGTTGCAATAGTTAGGCACTTGGAATGAGTGATTATGCAAATTATAAGACCTTAGACTAGCTTAGGACTCCCTTTTTCCTAGTAGAATTTAGCCATAGCTTGGTGGTTACCGAGTGCTAATATTATTAGTGTGCTCTATGGTTTGGATAAACATGGAAGGTATGCATGAATTTTGTTTTTATTCACCAAACATAAGTGTCTCTTATGTGTTATTTTAATTACTCTGTATGTAATTATCTATTTCCTATTATGAAATCTCTATCATAATTATTATTTATGAATCATTATGGTTTTTTTCTTAACTTTGATCATGTGTAGAGAAGTTCTATTTAATTAAATGGTAGCATAAGTCAAACATTTTGATGTGGCATAGTCGAGCTCAGGGCTAGGGATGCTACACATTGTCTGAAAAATCAATAGGTATGTGAAATGGAAAGTACAAATATGGTCACCTTAGGACTGGTGCTATAGACAACTTCTCTTTTAGAGATTCAAAAATAAACTGAAATTGATTAGTCCAAGCAAATTTTTCATTTTTGGAAGGTAATGAAAATAAAGAGAATGAAATTTTTGTAAAGTTTTTAACAAAGTGATGATAATTGCAAGCATTTCCCAAGAAACTATGTACATTATTTTGTGTCTTCAGAATATGAAGGTTGACTATTACCTTATTTTTTTCCAAATCCACTTTGATGGTTGTAGGAGAAATGTGGTGACCTAAAACAATTCCTTCAGTTAGTATCATAAAACATTTTTCATTACTGAGGAAAAAGGTTTGTCTCCATGCATATTTTGATCACCAAATCCAAATTTGTCAAAGCATCTTTAATTGTATTGTGAATTCATCTATGTACACCTGTACATGACCATGAATTAGTTTTGAAAAAGATACTAAGAACAACTGGCTGGAAAGTAGTTGGTGCGTTACAAAATCCAAAGGGGAGTACCAACTAGGAAAATGTTCCGTGTAAAAGTAGTTTCGTCATGATCCTTAATATTAATAATTAATACTAATATTAATAATTTATAATAATTTATAATTCATAATATTTTTATCCGTTAATATAAATATTTATGATATTATTATATATCAATATTAATATTATCATACATTGATATTTAAATTATATATTTATATATCTAAATAGATTCATAATAATTAATACATT
>WSFP011534196.1:0-11910 GCA_009831015.1 Picea engelmannii
ATTTCAATTTGTCTAAGGAAAAGAGAAATCGCTAGGGCCTAATTTTTATTACTTTCTAGCAATTATCTCTAGGACTTGGATTTTTGAGGCCTTGGGCTACCAACACCTCTCTCATCCTCTCCATCCCCTTTGGCTAAATATTACCATTGCTATTTTCCTCTAAAAGTTGATGCTGCCATCATTGACTCCATAACCCTAGAAGGCACTAGTCTACCCATTACAAGTGTTGATTGATCAAACAATTTTCAGAACATCATCTCTTGAACACCTACTAACTCCTACTAACCTTAGATTAGCCTAATCACTAACCTACTTGTTGTTGTTACAAAAGATTGCTAAAGCCATCTAACAACAGTAAATTAACCTTAAAAGTGATGTTATGCTAGCTAGACATTGCTAAGACTGCTTGTGACTATCTATTATCAATTTGCCTAGTTAAAACTATTATTTCAAGTCTTTTATCAAGCATTTTGAAGCATAATTATTGTGGCTGTTACAAAACTATCATTTGTTGTTATAAACTGTTATACTGCTGCAATTTTGTATCAGCTAGTACATTTCTTAAGAGTTCATTGTCTTATGAAGCACTAATATCATTTTGGTACTTGGAAAGTGTCCATTTTTGCTTTGTTGTCTTGTTCTGGGAAGGTACACAATAATATTATTTTGCCTCATCTTCAATAAGACTTAAAGAACCCTTTTAACTTGAGTGATCTCTGAGAGGGAGGGGATTTTCTTGCACCATCTGCCTTAGTCATCTCAAACCCTCAGGTCATTGGGGACGTCTCCCCAGGGGTACTGCAACATACTCCTAAATAGAAATGGCTTTCCTATTAAGGTGACAGTGATAGGTCATTCCCAGTTACGACAATTCTGTATCCACTTGCCTTGGGCTTTGGGCAAGTACAAATTGTGCGATAACAGGCACACAAATATTAAATAGACGTAGAGAGGACACCACCTGCAAAGTCCATTTTTGCATCCTTAAAACTTAGAAGAAAATTTTTAAAAACCCGAAGGTCAGGAATACAAAAATGGATTACCCAAGCTTGTATTGTAGTAGTGATGGTCTGATTCCTTGGTTATTTTTCCTTTCTAGCTAGTAATCACATTATGTGGCCAGACTTCAACAACATAGTAAAAGTTTACTACATGACTAGATGGCTCGCTCATAAAGCTCTTAAACTGAGCCCATTTCTGTTCTTCACAATCTTCTTTGTTTGCTTAGTAGATTCCCTTGTAAATAGATAATCATCCCCATCTTACAGTACTAGAGAAGGTGGGTATTCTGTAGGGATATGAGACATTATTAATAGATACAGTCACATCCATTTAGAAGCTATCTAAACCCAGGTTGAAAAATATATAGAATTCAACAAAAATGACAAGCAAATGAACTTAATCTTCAATGTATTATTTTCTGATTGGCAAGCATTTCCCTTAAAATAGAAAATTAAAAACACTATTTTGAATTTCCTTTTTTCTTTGTTCAACAAAGCAAATTACATAAACATGTCTTGAATTCCAGTTGACAAATCGTCAACCAAAACAAAATTTTGACCAATAGTCACTTCCACCTTAACCTTAAAAGTTGCTAAGAACTATTTGGTATATAGGAATTAGTACATCCCCAGCACTTAATATTAAAGTCACTGTGCAAATACAATATTATGAAAAATTCTACATTCCCATCTCAGTGGGCACTAATATCTGTGCTTTTAGTTCAGTCTTCTCCGTTGTTTTGGTGCTTAAATTAGCAGCAACCAGTGGTTTCATCTCGGTGGCAGATAGTGCTTTAGCGTTCTTTAATGCCCCTCCAAGTTCTACTGGTACAAGAGGCATAAGAGATTTTGCAACATCAGTTATAAGTGGTCTATAATCAGGCTCATTTTGCACACAAAGCACAGCAACAGCTGCCACCTGCATCCATTCAAATTCAATATAAGCTATTTAGTCTTCTACATATCCCTAACATCATACAAGATGCTTAATTGCAGTTGTTGCAAAGTTCTATACTTATTTATCCCTTGAAATTAGAACGTGTCACAACATTATTTAATAGCTTTGTAGATGCAAGTAGCTTCCCAGGCACTTGAATCAGAATTGTAGCTAGCTTGATTAATCAATACCTCCTTCCAGATTCGTTTGGAGTTATTATTCTCTTTCAAAATAGAGCATGGATACTAAATACTTTACAGAAAATTGATTTTCTACATTTTTTCGCAAAAGGCATGGTATGGAATCAAAATGCATAAGCATGTGCGATTGTTCTTGAAACAACGTACTAAGAAAATATTCCTAATCCTCTTGACAAAAAGACGATGCCACCTTACTAAATTTTGAAGTTAAATTACCGTTAATAATATAACTTGGTATTCATTAACTGTAATCGTAGTCACCAAAGGCAAGTGGGGTCAGTGAAAGCAGGGAGCTGCTATTGCCTTCACTAAGGTTTGAATCCTCAAAAAAGTGCATGTTTGATGTTTGTGCCTCACAGACTGGTGTGTCCCCTGCAAGGGGTCTGTTGATTAGTGGTAGCTGTCATGGCCATTAAGTCAGGCCGGATGGTCAGTGGTCACATGCCCCTATAAAATGTGTGTGGAAGTTTCCCCCTCTTGATAGGTGGTTAGTGCTCAGCATTTAGTTAAAGGAAGCTTATTCAAGTTTCCATTAATTGCAATCTTGGGATTTCATTAACTTCAAAGCAGCCTATTGAATATCCAATTTAGATAGTTATTACTGATTGCCAGAGTTTTACAGTTATACAACAAGGATTCTTAGATATGAAATTGGCTGTTAGAGTATATGGGTACTTATAGGAGATTTCCATTTTGGGCTTAGAGGAGAGATGAGAAGAATGGTTGCTTCCAAATTTGTTTTTGCAGTTGTCTGAATGCAACTTATGAGTAGTTCTGTGTGGGTTAGTCGATAGTTTCATTGCACATGACGGAAAAAGTTTTGGTGGCTGGTTTGATTCTAGGGGATTTTGTTTTAAGGGAATTCAAGCATTCCAATGCTGAAAGATGGAAAAGAAAATATCATCTTCTCTGGAAAGCAAGACTGCATTTTCCATCAAATGCACCAATGCATTCCCCCGAGTCATAAAATCAATATCATCCTCCATATTCAAGTTCCAATATGGCGCCCAATCCTTGGACATCTCCATGCATTCATATTCACAATTAGCCCAAGCTTGATTTAAGCTCAAGTTCATAGTTGTTGGGCACCATTCACACTAGTCATAGAACAAAGTTGAATTTGGAAGTGAATTGGCTCACTGGTTTGCAATGGAGACCAGTGGATGGCAATTGCCATGCAGTTAATCATGAATCCTAGTTAGAATTCATGGGTGAAAACATGATTGCACTGAGAGAAGCGAAGTGTTCTTACAGCCCAGGGTGGAATATATGTGTTGAATGTGTAATGCTTATAAACTAAAATGAAAAGATGCCGAGTTCCAGAAATAAAAAGAAAGAGTCAACCTTAACATAATTACCAAAGAGTAAAAAAAATAAACCAGAATAGATCCATCTTAACCCTGGATATTTAAGCCAGGGGAGGTTTGCACATTGCTTATAGACCCAGGGTTAAGATGGATCTATGCTAGTCTACAAAATTTATAACATCAACAGTAATATATGCTTGATACTTCTACAGAGAGCTTAGTGCTAAAGCTGATACCCTTTCCAAAGAAGGTTTACAGCTTGAGGCTGGAGCTTGGTCTATGCTGGAATCAAAGAATGGACTAGTGTCTGAACAGATCAAATCAGTCTATTGATTATGCAGCTCCTCTGTGTTTGGTTCATGGCAATTTAATATTCTTATTCAGCTGAAAGAGCAGATATTTCCGAAGGTCTCGAGCCTGTGAAGCCTTGTTTCCAGTCTGTTTTTGTCATTTATGTATTGTTGAACAGGGACTGTTTTTTGAACAGTTTTTATGTAATATTTTGAGACACTTTATGGCTGTAACACTCTTTTTTGTAGCTGTATAAACTTTTAGAACAGGGCAGATTTTGGCTAGGAGATCCTTTATGGTCTTATTGGAGATTTAGGTTTAGGGACCAATCTCTTTGGATGGTCTTGGAATGCAAATGCATATGCAGAATGTATTTTCTTTTCTTCTCGAATGGAATATATGAATTTGAAAAAAATATATATGCTTGACGTATAATAGATGGTATGCACAATCGAAAAAAAGATCTACTATTTTCATTAGCTCCTTGAAATAGATTAAAGACAATAAATATGTATGTATCTCAAGAAGTTGACAAGAGAATTTAGATTAGAATGAAATTTTAATGCTAGTGCTGAAGAGGCACTAAAGCTTGGATAATGCTTGTAACCTAAGAATCCCATGAAATTGCTAGAGAAAGTTAGTAATGTAAAAATAAAGTTCACATGATTTATTCCTCGCCCATACTTCTGTCTTGTGCCTTGGCGAATACATGAATTAGAACCCTGAAAAATAATCATAGAGACAACAAAAGCCCTCCTTAATTGACTGCAATATCTTGCAGCAGCAATATTTCAAAAATTCAAATGTAACTTACTTGATATAGGTGTTTCAAGTGCATAGTCTCTTTGATCATAGGATCCACAATTGTTGGAAGCTTTGACCTATCTGTCAACTGTGGCTTGGCCTGCATAAGGAAAATTTTGATCTTCTTATTCATTCAACATAAGAAAGAGGTCTTATTTTGGAACATGTCGCCAAGAAAGCCCTGGTCAATATGGTTAGTAAACTGTGCACTGACAAAGAGATATTGTCACATTTCAAGAAAATCAAAGTTTCGGCTAAAGAAAGTGCTTATTCTACATAAATTTGAAAAACTTGGAGCTGCCTGAAAATTGATATGATAACCAGCTAGCCTCAATTGCACCCTTCTTTCCCAAACCCCACTTTGTTAGAAACAAATCAATGTTTCGATTTTAGAGGATCAATAAGCCATTAGTTTATTTTTGCAAAGTTATTTATATGGTGTAATGCACAAACCCTACTGTTTGTATAACAATGATTTGATTTCAAAGGCCCGTTGTTCTTTTGCAAATTTCAAAAAGTTTTCATTCGGTTGGCTATGAAAACATTAGATTTCCTCACGCTGAGAAGTGAACATGCAAAATAAAACATGAGGTAGTAAATCATACCCAAGTAACAAGAGATTGACATCCAGCTGGCATAGATTTGTCAACTGGTTTTCTGCCAGTAATCAACTCCAATAGAACAACTCCAAATGCATAGACATCACTTTTCTCCGTCAGTTTTCCTGACAGTAATTATAAAGAGACAGTTCACTTAAAAATCGGTACAGTGCATTCAAGGCTATTTACAGAACAACAAATTCACTTACAATTTAAAACTAAAAGTTCTGTTTTCTTATGCAAATTCTCAGAATCTCATGTGGTCAGCTTTTGGGTAAGTGAATGGGCTTCATGAGCAGAGCTGAAATTAAAGATATCAATGAACTATCTCAGGCATACCATCAAAAAGGTACTCTGGAGCTAGATATCCCAGGGTTCCTAATAGCTCAACATCTGTACTACATATACATCCCCCAGCTCTTACCGCAAGGCCAAAATCTGAAAGCTGCAACCCATAATCAAAAAACATGGTTATTCTCAAATATAGTTGCCCCATGAAATTGTGCTCCTGACTGCCAAAGAATTGAGGTGCTTACTTTGGCATTGAAACTTGCATCCAGAAGGATATTTGCTGATTTGAAATCACTATGAATTATTGATGAATTGCAGTGCTCATGCAGATGCTCTAGACCCCTGCAACAGGACATAGAAGAAAAGGTTTTCAAACTTCAGTATCAATGTAAATTTCTTAAGGAGAAAAGAGGACTGGTGTTTCATTATTACAAAGCAGTTTCACTGAATAATAAAGCGGCAACACCAAGAAAGAGACCTGAAAACAACATTTAAACATTACAACTAAAATGACCACTTAAACAAGACTTGATGGTGCACACAAGCACAAAGAAAGAGAAACTGAACGGAGGAAAAAGGTAAATTCTTTAATTGGCCATATCATTTGGTTGAAGCCTGAAGGAGCATTAGTGAATGCGCAAATAGTGGATGGTTGGGCAATGTGATATGATTAAAAATCAAAAGCCACAGTTATTGACGGTATAAACAGGAACCAAGGTGAAAATAGGAACTGCTTATCTTCAAATTTCGAGTGCTTAAGATTAGAGAAGAAATACACAAATATTTAGTTAACTGAATGGCGGCTCACTGGTAGATCAATTCAACAAAATATGAGCTGCCCAAGACAACAAATCTAAATGGTGTCGTAGTTCTCAAGACATCTAGAAAGACACTCATATTTTGTTGAGTTGATCTACTAGTGACCTTGGTGTCGTAGGTCTCAAGACATCTAGAAAGATACTCATTTTCAAAATCTAGCATGCTTGAGTGGCTAGTCCTCAATAACAGCTTAGTGGTTAAAGACAAGCCACATCATACCAGGTTTACAAATAGTTGTTATGTGTTTTGTCAGAAAATAGAAATGGTTAAACACTTGTGAGATATCGAAGTGGCCAACACCTTTGGAGACTGGGTTACTACTGAGTATTTCATGCTCTTCACCACCCCCTTTCATTGGAAAGGGGTCATTTTTTGTAACAGTTAGACCCTCAAACAGGTAAGTAGGAGCAAATGGGGCACCATATGGTTAACCGACATCTTTTTTTTTGTGGAAGAAATGATGTGGATGTTAGTTTACCTATTGCTCGAAAAGTGTTTGATTCTTGCTATGAGGTGGGTGCATTAGTGGGAGAGAGTCATGTTATCTATCAAACTCTACCACTAGAGGAAAAGTCCTAACCTCGGCAAGAGAGCCTAGAGGTATTATCGGGCAAGCTACCCATTGTCACCTTGGTAGCCTTGCCCCACACTTCAGAGTAAGGAAAAGGAGTTACCCTAGTCTAGGGGGGAATCCCTATCGTCAATCCAAGCCATGTCATTATAATGAAAGGGAGTTTTTATAACTTGGATTTGAAAAAGAAAACCTAGTGATTTGAGATCCACTCACTCTTAAGATGTAAGACAAGTTAGAGCATGCAAGATGTTTGTCAAATCTCTAGAAGGAACAAGCATTAAATGATGTACAAATTACACAAGAGTGCTTGTATTGTGAAATATGATCATATTATGCTGGAAAACCCAATGTAGGAGTATGGCATGTAGGAGAATCAAACTTGTTTAACATTCAACAACTCAAATGACATCAACCATTAACAACCATGGAAATGTGGAAATGCTAAAATGCGATCAATGTTCTTATTCATTTAATCATATGAACCAAAGCACCACAAGATTTGAATGATAAGCATTGGATCATGAAATATAACCATAAGACTTAAAGAGATTGAAATTTGAAGTATATCATTCGTTATACCATGTCCATCAAGTATTAGAAATTATAAATTTAGGAGACTTGATAATTATGAGATACCATCCACTTAGAATATGTTGTCAAATGATGATCACATGCCAACAATCATGTGAAATGTTACTTTAATCCATAGTTGTAATAATTCAGATTTTTAGGATAGCGGAATGTGGATCAAGGTTTAATTCAACAAAGCATGTAAATATCATGTGCAATGTTATGAAACCACCAGCCTTTAAAGCATGTTTGTATGTGAAGTTAAGTGCCGAATTTTAGGTGGAAAATCCCTTAGTTTGCTGCTGTTGTGGATCAATCTTAGGACAGAAAAGTACTAAATCAGATTTCCATGAAACAATGGATGAATTTCATAGGAACAACAAATCTACTCAATAACCATCAACCTTTAAAATGTGATGAGCTTAATATTGGATTGTTATTCAGCATTAAAACCAACAAGTATGAAGTATAGACATTCCCAATATAAACTGTTCAAGAGTTATATGGTGCTTATGGTGATTAACACAACTTAATGAACTGTCATGTAGACTAAGTGTGAAAACCAGCAATTGATTAAGTGTGATGTCAAGCTTAAAAGGTGTCAAGTACGTGTGTAACAATTGATTCGTGAAGTATATTCCATTTACCAACTCATCAACAAGTTAAGATCAAGGCCACGCACATTAATATTTACATCAAGAAGCACAACGAAATATTGAAACCCTTGTTTAACCATAGATTGCAGCCATTATGAGAGTCAAACATATGAAGCATTATACCAAGAGACCAAGTTGTTCCACTATTTGAAGCATTGATTCATTTGTTAAAGGTCTTATGATCATATAGAGTGCCAAATATTGCAGAAATATTCAATTTTAAGCCCAAATGTTAGATCCTTTACCAAGTTGTGAGTGAAAACTAGCTTTAAGGAAACTCATGCCATAAATTTAATGTTGGTGTTTCCAGATTTAATATGAAATGAAATAAACTCAAATAAATAGATGTAGATCAATCACATTAGAGTTCATTCATGGTGATAGGTTAGATCCATCACTTTGACCTTGAATTATCTCCATCAATGTCCTCATTGTTTTCTCCCAATTCCGGGCATAGAAATGTGTTGCTGAGGGAGCTACAAAGACTTGCAGCAGGCCTGCCCACGTCCACTTGCCACAATTCATCCAGCCCAGGATCAATGATGAGAAGGGACTGTTTATTCATGTTCAAGTCAGCATCCTGTGCATACTGGGTGTTATCCAAGGGAGAAAGTCTCACTGCATCCTGTTCTTTGCCTTCATCATAGCGTGATTCCTCATCAAAATAAATAAAGAAGGGTCCTCTCCTTAAGTTAAATAGGATGAACTCATCCAAATCATATGACATGGAAACCATATCGCTGTCAAGAACATTTGCACTCTCAAAGTTTGTCACTAGTCTCTTTATTACAAGGGATAAAACCCTAGTTTAAGCTCTCCGTCTCTCTCAACGCTTGTGTTAGTTTAGGACCTTTGCATTTGCATCTTCATTCACTATCATTCTCTAGCTTAATGTTTTGCATCATAACTTAGATTCATCATCTAACATAGTCATTGCTGCAATTTCTGCATTTTCAGCCACTAGGGCTTGTTATATTGCACTCAACTAACATTGTTTCATGCTCTTTATTTCATGCAATCATTGGTGAATGGTTTACAAGTCTTTTCATTGTTATTTGTCATAACTTCATTCACTTTATTGCTGATTTTAGAGCTGGTACATTGCTGCTGTTATAAACTTGTTACATGCTCAAACATTTAGTCTTTCTTTGCAAGTTTATTTCAGTTTTCATTTTTCTCTTGATAGCTAGTGTTTCGGGGCATTTAATTTATTTTATTAGCTTAGATAACATCCTTAATCATCTTAATAACACCTTACACATTCACATAATTAATTACCTTTGACCTTTGACATTCACTTTGACCTTGCCCTTAACTCAACCCTAGCTAATCAAGCAACCAATATAGGGGCGTAGACTTGCCCTTAGCTTGCTATAGGATCCTTTGAGGTTGCTCGGGAATCCTCCCTTGTGTTGGATCTTTATCCATCACTAAAATGAGGGAAGTAATTGCCTAGGTGACAGTGGCAATTACTTCCATATGTTACACTAGATTAGCATCTTGTGAAGGCTTTGCACAACTATTAGATTTTGTGATAACATTTTGGCGCCGTTGTTGGGGAGAATTGAGTCATTCTTCCTATAATTCTGAAGTCTATACTTCAACTTACCTTGGTAAGCTTGCCTCAAAGCCTATCTTACCTAGCTTACCTGACGACTCCATTGAGGGTAGAATCCCTTTATCTCACCTTGGTGATCCTTGCTTAGAGAGATCATCTGGCGACTCCACATAACCCAAGTGTTGAAAGCACTAATCAAGAACCTAATAGAAGGTTTTCTAACCCTACCAAGTCTTATAAGAGAAGGCCTCCTCATAACTCTCATGTAGTCAAGTCCTTGTTCAGAGGAAGACTTCCTTTATCCCTAATGGCCCAACGACCATAGGTTACCAATGTTTTCAAGCCTTTGGATATGTCTTCTATCCATGGATGCCCTCATGCTATGCCTCAAAAATTCGATAAGTGGTTGCCTAAATGTTTTGGTAATAATATCATCATTTTTGAAGAACATGTTGATAATTTCTATGCTTGCTTTCAAAATCACCCTCTTAACAATGATGATAAAGATGTGGTCATGAAACTTTTTGTTGCTTCTTTAGTTGAGGATGCTATAAAATGGTACACTAACCTCCCTGATAAAAGTATTAAGACTTTGGAATCTTTTCATGACATCTTCATGAAGAGATGGGGCACTAAAAGGGATCCTAGGATGTTACTGCTACAATTTAATGAAATAAAGAAGAAAGAGAATGAAACTATTAAACAATTTGATACCAAATTTGAGAGCTTGCTTCAACAAATTCGTAATGATATTAGTCCCAAGGATGTTGTTGTCCTTCTCCTCTATACCAATGCCTTTGAGGGGAAATTTGGATTCATGCTTAAGGAAAAGTCCCCAAAGAATCTTGGAGAAGCACGAGAGCAAGCCGCTAAGATTGAAGAAAATATTTTATCTTCTAAGGTGGAACCTTTCAACGCTCCTAGAGCTAAGGTTGAGACCAAACCAAGAAATTTACATAACGTCAAGCCTGCTCAAGACACTGTGCATTGTTGGCCTAGAGATTTGAAGAAGTCATAACCAACCTTTCTCAAAATCAAAGCCTCATGATGAATAAGATTACTAACACAGAAAGGGCTCAACAACAAGATTTGCATATGAAACCTCAATACAATGGTCAGCCACAAAGACGAAACCTAGGGTAGAAACCTAGACCTCCAAATGAGCAAAGAGTTCCTAATACCTTAGCACCTGCTAAAGTCATAAACCAAGAAGAGGGCCCTTGGTGTTTTCCTTGTGGAGATGCTCACTGGGAACATGAGTGTCCCAAATGTCATGGTGATGATGGTAATAGTGAGTTTAGCACTGAGAGTCACCCTCTGACTGCAAGAGGATAAGCCCAGTACCCATCAAAAAAAAAAAGGTAAATTGGATAAAAATGGTTTGAGTGGGTGGCTCAGCGAGACTGTAAGGAGAGGAGAAGAGAACAAGTATCACTGCAGATCAATGATGGACCATTGGGCATGGAGTCATAAGTATCGTGAATAATGAAGGCATTTAAGCTACCTATCAGACAAAATTTTTATGTGGTGATGAGGAGAAGGAAAAGAGAAGGTGTCTGAATGATTAACCATAAAAGATGGGCAAGATGACATCAGATCCATCCACCGCCTCAGGAATCCAGAAATCAAAGGGTTTACAACGATCCAGACAAGGAGAAACAGAAAATGTCTGTTGAACCATGAGAGATGGGCAAGATGACAGCAAATCCTCCACCGCCTCAGAAATCCATAAATCAAAGAGATTACATCCAAACAAGAAAAAGAAACAGACAACGTCTGCTGAACCATGAAAGATGGGCAAGATGACAACAGATCCTCCACCGCCTCAAGAATCCAGAAATCAAAGGGTTACATCCAGACAAGAAAACATAAATAGTATGTAAACTAAGAAGACGGTTTGCTAAAAACAACTCAAAGGAATCTTCAATAACGTGATATTTACAATCCAAGCCCTCAGGCTTCCAACATGAAACATACAGAGCACTGCTCCTAAAACTCTCTCGGCTCTCCAACCTCTGAAAAACACCCCCCCCCGTTTCTACATGTTATCGCACGGTTTGTAGGAAAGGTTGAAAAGCTTGAGTCAAAGGTAGAAACCGGCGTAACAGGAGCTTCCCCACCCACTGTCACCTCGATGGGGAGCTCTTTCTATTCAGGAGGGCAAGTCCAAGGGAGACGTCCCTAATGTCAATCTGGATAAGGAAGGCTAAAGGGTAAATTCAAGGAGAAACCCTCCCACAGATTGATGCCCAAGATAGTCACAAGGTAAGATCACTGCTGAAGCACCTGTTTGCGAGACAAAA
>WSFP011534200.1:0-11915 GCA_009831015.1 Picea engelmannii
AGAATAAAAGTCTTTTGTAAGAAGAACAAGCCAAATCATAGTCAAACAAAGGCATTTTATTACAAAGATACTTGTATCTTTGATTTAACAAATACCCAAATAACGGTAAAGTGGGTTATGATTAAAGTGCTTAAATATAAGCACAGTTACTAGATCCAGGTGAAAAAAATCCTACAAAGACATGCTGTAAGTTCTAGTCCTAGTTGACCGAATAAATATTTATAGGTTAGGTTTTTTGGAAAATTTCATGAGTTAGATTGATTAATTTTTGTATTTGTCCAAATTATTATCGGGCTTTTCTCATTTATCATTTTTTTCACTTTTTTGATAGTCTAGAATATTTTTCCAATTTTTTATAACATAAATTTAAAAGATTCGCCGAAAATTTTAATTTCTATAACACAAAATTAAAAGATTTCACCATTTTTAGACTCCCTATAAAATCAAATTTATCTTAAATAAAATTTCAGTCTCCCGGACTTTTAAAGATAAAATTAAAAGATCTCTCCTATTTTTATTGGTCGAGGATAAACTTATAAGGATTTACACCGAGTCAATTTCTCTAAAATAAATTTTCGGCTCTCAAATTTTTATACGACATTAAAAGATCTTTCCAATTTTTAAGGCTACCTGATTATTCACCCTATCGGATGAAATTATAAGGTTCTTATAGTGAGATACATTCTTGAGTCATAAATCTAATGTGAAAAACAAAAATAATGGAGAAACAATGTACCTTGTTTCATGGAAGCATCAGCCTTGGCAACATTGTGTGCCATGGCGGCCATGAGAGCGATCCCATGCTCGGCGGCAGCCACGGTGTTAGTAGTGGGAGCATTGACGACCAAACATCCATACTCAGTGGCAGCGGGAAGATCCACATTGTCGATCCCGACGCCGGCCCTTTCGACGACCTTGAGCCAACCGCGGGAGGATTCAAAGACCTGGTGCGTGACCTTGGTGTCTCTCCTCATGATGAGTGCGTCGCAGTCGGGACTCGCAATCTCCAAACCTCAACAAACCTTCATACAAACCATTACTCTTTGGCCTCGAGAAATATTTAAAAACTAGATATAATCATTTATATATAAACTCATTGACAAAGGAGAGTCGTTACCATGAATAAGCATTGGTAAACACTGTGTTTGAGGTTAAACATGTCTTCAAAGGAGTGTAGTAAACGAAGGAACCCTCAAACCAGAAAGATCAGAGCGTAAATCTCTATTACTTCACAATCAATATCCTCGCCCGAACATGTTTGTATAATCTCACCAGTTGGGTTTTGTTACTTACTAGGGAATTATCGTCCAGTGAGAGTCCCTGCAGCTGTGAGCCCAGGTTGGAGGCCGGCGAATTAGATCTGTGCTCACTGGACTGAGAATAATCGTCTTCGTCCTCTGAATACTGGCTGTCCAAATCACCCTCTCTGCTGTGTGAAGCGCCCATTTCGAATATCTCTGTATTGGCTGCTTAAAAAGCCTGAGATCCAAGAGAATTATCCAACAATGAAAAAAGCCTGAGATCAAAGAGAATTATCCAACAATGGCAGCCACGAGATATGGTTGATTGATTTGGCTATCTGAGGAGATCTTTGCTTTCTATGTCCTGAGTTCAGTTCCAAACGAATACTAACTTCAACTGCACGCAATGTAATGATTTTCAGTCGGCTACAAACAAGGCTCAATCTATCGCGAAATTACGAGCTCAAATTATTGTTGGATACATTGAACTTCACGAGACTAGGTAGTAGCATGAGACTAGGTAGTAGGGACTCGGGAGTCCCAATCTCCAGAACCTCCAGATTCAGAAGTAGATTCATGCGATTTAATATGCATCTACCATCATGTTCGTGCTACTTTGTCCAGCATGTCGCACATAATTCATTTAATCCTGCAGGTTTCAATTATGAAATAAAAATTGGTGACGGACAATTTGAACTGTGGCCCTTCTCGTGGAATTTTAGCATCCACATGGCACTTATTTTAAAACAGGTAAAAATAAAATTCAACTTTTTTTTTTACGTGCATTTTTGTGAGGACACTTCTGGGACGGGTCAAGGACCCTTTGACGGGCTCTGACGTGTTCAATTTTGAACGATTGTTGATGGCATGGGTGCACGCGAGCCCTGGCCAAGTCGATTGGTGACGTGCAAGGGAGGGCCGGAAGGCGGAAATAGTGAACGACAAACGACGCAGGAGGGGAGGTTTGTGCCAGAACGAGGCGCAGACATCGATAACATTGAAGGTTGTCAGAGGTGCGAACATCGAGGGCCGGAGGAAGGACACTTGGGAGGGAAGATTGCTCCTGAGTTAGCCTACTCCAGTTTGTGATTTATCCTGAATATTTTTTTAGTTTGTCATTAATATTTTTTGTGCAGATTTGTGAGCTGTGAGCATGTTGGGCTCTGTGAGCCCATGTGTCATAAATCTGTTAATTAGGCTCTTACAAATATTTGGCAGGGACATTGCCACATGTAGCTTGTTTATATTAAAACCTTAATACCTTATAGATTTATTCTTTAACATTATAACCATTAAGTATCTCATTTCACCCACTCCTTGGTTCTCTCAAGAATGTGCTTTTAATACCTTAGAGATTTAATCTTCAACATTATAATCATTAAGTACCTCTTTTCACCCACTCTTTGGCTCTCCCAATATTTTTTTTTGGAAAATAAGTAATCATTAACAACCTTCACCTCCTCTATGGTATCAAGGAGTATATTTTTAACCTTGATTTGATTTCTTTTCATGGTGGAATATGATTGAGAAAAAAAAAGATAATGGTTCTCACAAGATTTATTAAGTAAGAGATTAGTCCAAAAAAAAATTCCAAGGTTGTGGGCTACGGTCTAGGGTTTGAGCACTCGTTCCTCCACTTGCTAGCGTTCGGTCCGCCATGGATCCCTCCGAGGGAGGGGATCCGATTCCTGGATCCATATGAGGGAGGGGATCCAATTCCTAGATCCTCAACCTCAGATCTGTAGGCCTTCCATGCCCTAATCTCTTCCTATGCAAAGACGCACAAAACAATCCCTTCTCGTTTTGTCAAAAAATCGACAGAAATTCCCAAGGTTGTCGTGCATTCTCCTTCGGCGCAGCCTCTAGATCTTAGAATGGAGGATAGAAGAATGATAGGGAATTTCACATGACTCTGTCCCTCCCCAAAATCCATGCACCTCTAGTTGGAATCGAACTAGTGCAAGCTGATCCAAGGACAAATGTCGGCGACCTTCTGTGGTAAGGGTTTTTTTGATTTCTTATTTGAAAAAAAAGAAGATAGGGACCTGATTTTCTGAAGAGGCCCATATTTCATGGGTTCTTGTGGAATGTATCTCTATAAATGGACACCTGATTTCAGTCCAGAAAATGATATTCCCTTAGCAGTCCCTGTGTGGGTAAGACTGTCTTTCTTCCCACTTCACTGCTGGAATGACTAAACCATAAGAAGTATTGGCAAATGTTTAGGAAAATATATCGATCGTGCTGAACCACGAGAGGGAATTCAAACATATTCTAGGCTCTGTGTGGAGGTAAATATGGAAAAAGGACTCCTAGAAGAAATACAACTAAACCTAGATAATTGGTCATACATTCAACAAGTAGATTACGAGCAAATCCCCTTCAAATGTAAATCTTGTCATGAATATGAAATTTTTTCTTAAAAATGCCCTCAGATCAAGGAGATTCAGGACCAGAACCCAAAGCAAGATCAGTGGAAAAAACCAAAGAAGAAAAAAGATAATGGGAAAAATCACTCAAATCCTGCACAAGGACAGAGAGAAAAATCACCAGATCCGAGAGTAAGATCACCGGGATCTCCACATGAAGGGGAATCAAGTCATAAAATATATGCCAGGATCCCAATAGAAGGTAATACGGAGGAGCTCAGGGAAAGACGGGAATAAAATGGTAAAAAACAACAAGAAGACACAAGGGAGGAGGTTAGAAAAGGTAAAGAAAAAGAAACCTTGATCATAAGTATTAAAAAAGAAGGAAAATCCAGGAAAAACAAGGCTTACCAACACGAGGGAGCATCATCTCATCCCTCTAAAGGGGGGCACCAAAATCCACTGATAAATGATGAAAGTTGTCTCCTGGAATTGCAAAGGACTAGGGAGCAGGGATAAAAAAGAAGAAGTCAGAAAACTGTTAAAACTAGAAAAGCGCTAAATCCTCCTACTCTAGGAGACAAAAATGAGGGAGCTGGAAACCCTCCAAGATCTTGAAAAAATATGGAAAAAGGTGAAGGAAAAACAATTAGTTCTAGAGGTGCCTCGGGAGGAATAGGTACATTCTGGAACGCGAAAGATTTCAATTTAGAAGACCAGGTGCAGTCTCAATTCTGGCTAATGGTTTCCCTAACTAGGAAAGCTACATGTATGGTTATTCCATCATAAATGTCTATATTCCAAACAATTATAGGGAAAAAAATTGAATGTTGGAAATCCCTCCAAGATCTGGCCATTGAAAACCCCCCTCAAAACTTTATCATTGCCAAGGACTTCAATACAACTAGAGGTTTAAAGGAAAAACGAGGGGGTACTATCATGATAGATTAATTTAGAGAAATATTGTACGATATTATCTTGGATCTAGATCTCTTCGATGTCCCTTCTGTTAAAGGGATGTACACTTGGAACAACAAAAGAGTAGGTCCAGGACACATAGCAGCTAGACTAGACCGATTCTCAATAAGAAGCTCCTTTCTGGCCCTTCTAGACAAAGCCTGCTCTTCGAATATCCACTGGCCAGGTTCAGATTATCATCTTATTTAGTTAACCTTCGAAACAAAAAAAAATGGGGCCCCATTTCCTTCAGATTCATTCCCCTTTGGATGGAGTAGCCGGAGTTCCTCCAATCCATCTCCCAAATTTGGAATCAGTGGATTACAATATCTCCAAACTATATTTGGGACCAGAAGCTGAAGCTGGTGAAGGGTCTCCTCAAAGATTGGGAAAAAAACTCGATCCAAAACAATTCCAGAGACAAAAAGCTTCAACTCGAAAACTTACAGGAAGAAATGGAGACAAAAGAGATACAACAAAGTCACATTTCGATGGGAAAAAAATTCACAAGGAATACATACAGGCGCTAACTGAAGAATAAATCACTTGGAGATTAAAATTCAAAAGTCTTTGGTTGAAAGTAGGGTTTCAAAATACCTCCTTTCACAGACAGGAAAAAGCCAGAATTTGGGCTAATCAAATTTTTGAAATCAAAACTCCAGAAGGGGAACTGTCACATACCCACTACCTCAATCAAATTTTTCTCTGGACTTCTGCAGAATCCAAGCCCCCGAATACCTACGGAGGTCTAGCACAACCTAGCTCTTTCTCTCTCTCTCTCTCTCATGTGATCGCGGGCCATGATCACAAGTCAAATAATCAGGGCACCTCTTTGTATTTCGCACCTCGGCGCTACAGAAATGTCGAATCATTCTACATTGCAACTGTTGAACCCCGACAAGGCTAGTGACTCGCCAATAGGGACGAATTCCTACAGGGTTAGCAACTAGCCAATGAGAACAGGCCCTGTCGCACGGTTAAGTGGAGTACATGTGGCAGAGAGGGAAATGCAACACAGTAGTCGACAGGACAGGAGGGGGCCCCACTTCACACGCCACACTATTCTGGAACCCCCCCTCCCCCCATTAAAGGCAGAATGGCAAGGGGGTTCCGGAATTTGCCTTAGCACCATTGATCAAGGTGAATTAATCTCAATCGTTCGAGAGTTGCATGTCTGATTCCGGACCCCCCCCGCCCACCCACCATTAAAAGCATAATGACAAGTGGGCTCCGGAATGAAGCCTCGGCCGTAGATCTGAGCGGGTGGACTTTGGCCATTCAGATCTGCTCGCCACTTACCCTAAGGCATATTCACGCCCCGACTTAAAGTTGACGTCTCTTCCTCTCATCTAACGGTCATTACAGACCTTGAGATCCTTCGAAAGAATCTGATCCGTTCATCGGGATTTATCATCATGAGAGTCTGAACTCTCAATCACGGGACTCCCAAATTCTCGATCCCTGGTTTCCCGATGCGGTTAATCTCTCGACATGTGGCCTCCATTAAATCAGACAGTCCAGATTTTATCTCGGGGTTTCCACAATGGAAAGTCTCAATCTCTCATCACTAGAACTCCCGAGTTCTCGACTCCCGATTTCCCGAAATGGGAAATCTTACGACACGTGGCCTCCTTTAATCAGATGACCCAAATCCATTTCGGGGCTTTCACCCTTATTCACTGGGGGTTTAACCCTCAGGTATCTCCTGACAGATCCAATGGCTGTCGTGTGTTTTAGCCAAGATTTGACGGCTCAGATTGGTTCCTACCTCTGCATTCTTCCACGACTCCTTGGACGTAGAAAAATCGAAGGTCTAGATACTCCCATGGACCTTGGAGATCTACGGTCCCGAATTTCTTCGCTACCCACGAAGACACAGAGAAACCAAGTGGTAAGGAGTTTAACACCCTACTTTCTCCTACAAATCCAACAGTCAAGCGTGACCATGGATTTCCCGACGGAATCTCGTCCGTCAATCAACACCTATTTAGGGTTAAGGTACTTAACCTTCCAGCTTCCTCTTCCGATCTGACGGTCGTGAGTGACCCCAAATCTCCCGACAGGATCTCGTCCATCGAATTGATACTTCATCCTTATGCTGCCATCTCGGGTTTTCAAGAGGATCGTTCCTCCTCGTGCAGGGTTTCTAAGGCCTTGCGCCTTCACATTCTCTTTCCCGGTTCTTGATGGGATTTTCAAGAAGGGTATCTCTATGGGGAGGTTTACCCAGGGTACTATCTAAGGTAGTTAAGGGTATCTCTCTCCCAAGAACCAGGCATGAAGTCTAAATTAGATCAGCATGCATATAAATAACAATTTAAGAGAGCATAAGCCACATGTAGTCTTTCCATATAAACATGCAACTACCAATACTGATCAAGATACCATACAGACATTCTTATAATGAAGTCATTCACGATTTCATAGCTTATGAGCATAAATATCAGCATACATATATTTCCAAATGTCAAAGGAAAAACACTTATCAGAAAGTTAGTAACACCAAGGGTTATGCAACTGCTGAGAGGGAAGCTCGTTTCCACCCAACCGTAGGCTCAACAACTCCCAACAGATTTACCACTAGCCACCCCCGAGCTGAGACCACGATGCTGTGAGACTGCGTCTCTGTTTTCCAGTGACCAGGAGCAAAGGTTACTCTCCTTCCTCTCTGCTATCACCCACTCTGCATATCACCGGAGTTCTCTTTTTCCCCTCGCGTCTTCCCCCCAATTGCTTCTCCCCCATGCCTTATCCTCTTGCGATGTTGCATGTGGCGCAATTTTCCTCGTGCTGATCAGGCCTGACGGCTCTATGGATGGGAAGCTCACCTCCCCATCCCTCATTAACTCCTAAGGAGCCATCTTCCTACCAGCCCGCGAGACATTTAATTCGGGGTCAGCGAGCCGCTTTTGGTTCTCTAGGTCAGTGGAGTCCAAATACAGTATTGATTCTCGGTGGAAGTTAACGCCACCTTTCCAGGTCCCTTCCACCGCCTTTATACAACCATCGTGGTCTCTTTTTCAGCACATCCCCTCTCAGCAATCCTGAAATATAAATTCATAATGTTATTCACATTCATCGACCTTTTCGACAAGGTCCATTCACATCACATATTCACATTTCTGAGTTTGCCACAGTTCTGGGCCATTCCAGTTATTTTTACAAACTGGGGGAAACAGGGTGTTACAGGAACTAATAAAGGACTTTGATCAAATTGAGCAACAAGTTGCAAATCATTTCCACAAACTCTATTCCACAAATGGAAGAGAAGAAGATGAAATAGTTGATGCTCTTCTCAGGCACATTCTAGGCAAGATAACGAAGAAAGATAATCTTCATCTTAATAGACAAATTGAAGAAGTCGAAATTCTAAAATCCATCAACCAATTCAATGAAGACAAAGCTCCGGGACTAGATGACTTCACCTTGCATTTCTATAAAAAATGTTGGCACATAATCAAGCATGACTACATCAAAATGATAAGATCCGTCCACAAATAAAAAAAAATGGGAAGAGCCACCAAATCCTCCTTCTTAGCGTTCATCCAAAAAGAAAATTGCGCCTCTACTCTGGACCAATTTAGACTCATTTCTTTATGTAATATTTCGTATAAAATCATAGGAAAAATCATAGCTAACAGGTTGAACCCTCTCCTTAGATATTTAATTCTTCCAAATCAAGGAGGCTTTGTGGTAGGTCGACAGATATGGGACAACTTTATTCTGGTTCAAGAAGAAATTCACTCCAGCAACTCCCGAGGAGAACCAGGTATGGAAAATGATTTTGATAGAGTAGAGCATAATTTTCTTTATAAGGTTATGAAAAAATTGGGTTTAGTCAAGACTTCATTTCCTCGACAGGAGCTTGCATTGCTTCCCCTTGGATCACACCCCTTTTAAATGGAAGACCAACCCCCGTATTTAAGTCCTCCAGAGGATTAATATAGGGTTGCTCACTCTCCCCCCTCCTTTGTGTGATCATGCTAGAGACTCTTACCCGAATTTTGGAGTCGGAAAGCAACAATGGCTCAATCCCAAGAATCAAAATAGCCCAGGGGGTTAAAATATCAATCACTGACAAATTGATGAAGACACAATCCTCTTGAGTGGAGATTCAAAATCCATGGCCAGAAGACTAAATCAAGTTCTATACACTTTTCTCATAGTTTCGGGTGGGCTACTGAATAAGACAATTGCCAAATTTACGTTTGGAATGTCTCTACTGCCACCAGAGAAGGAATTTCTCAAATCCTAGGATTCAACATCTCCCTAGATTGGAAAACCTTCAAATATCTGGGGCTTCCTCTATTCCTTAAATCATTACCTCGTGAGTTCTAGCAACTTTCTCTTCAAAAATTCAAGGAAAAGATGGAGTCTTGGGGCTCAAGGTGGATTAATCTAGCGGGAAGGGTGATCCTGATTAAATCAGTCTTATCCGCTCTTCCCATTTTTTCAATTATCTACCCTCCTAGGTTTAAAGGGAATTCTAAAAGACTTGGTCCAACTCATTCGCAAATTCTTGTGGCAAGGGGGAAAAACCAATTTCAAAAAATTCCACCTTATGAATTGGGACACAGTCACCCTCCCCCAAAAAAGTGGGGGTTTGGGAATCAGAGACCCCGAAGTGGCCAAATTAGCAATGGGAGCTAAGATTCTTTGGAGGATAGTCAGAGGAAAAAATGAATGGTGGAAAATGGTTATAACAAAAAATTATAGAATGGGAGGAAGAAAAATATGTATGAACAACACTCCTGATCCTCAACCTGGATCACAAATCTGAAAACTAATAAGGGAAGCTACTCCCTTCTTCAAGGAGAACCTTTACTGGATCCTGGGAAATGGAAAAATGACCAGACTATGGAAAGACCTGATTCTCAAAGTGGATCTCAACTCCTGCGAGGCAGAAACTGGCGACCTAAAAATATGGTTGATAGATGAACACAAAAGAACCCTCTACAACATTTCATCTTGGAATGAGAATGGCAGTTGGAAGGAGTGGAACTTGGGAGGTGTCCCTAATCACTTGAAAAATCAAGCTCAAATCTTGTTCTCATCCCTAAAAGGGGCAACTCCTATTCTCAGAGTCATCCCAAATAGTCATGAGTGGGGTACAAATGGATACTCAGTAAAAGATGGTTATAACATGCTCCTCTCCACTCTAAGGGTGTATCAAAACTCAACAAAATGGAAAAACATTTGGAGCCAAGACTCTCTACCCAAAATTAACTTCTTCATTTGGTCCCTCTCTCATGGGAAAATTCCAACGGGAGAAAATTTAATGAAAATAGGATTTCATGGCCCCTTTATCTGTCCTCTTTGCCAAAGCAATCAAGACAACATTCATCACCTCTTCTAGAACTTCCCTTTTTCTCAAATAGTCTGGAATGTGGCCTTTGGAGACCTGTCCTGAAAAATAAGATGGCCCTCTGCTCAAAATCCTAGCATGGGGAACTAGGAAAAGTACTACCATGGATCCTTCTGAGAAAAACCAGTATTTAAACGTATCTGGAGGCCAGTTCCCAAGTTCATATGTTGGCAGTTATGGCTATCAAGAAATAAACAAATTTTCCAGGGGGTTGAAACCCCTCCACAAAGCATTGTTGCCTAATACAAAATGCTTCTTTCTGAAGTTTTGAACACTAAATATCTGACTATAGAAGACCCATCTTATTGGAACTACTCAGAGAAGGACTGGATGGCTAGTTTTAATCTTCATCCTGGTAAGACTTCACACTCAACACAAAGATCGTGATGGAAGCTTCACAATATCCAAAATTTTGATGACTGGATTCAAAAGCAACATTCCCATACTCTGTGTTTTGATGGCGCTTCAAAGGGAAACCTATAGGAGGTAGGTGCAGAGGGAGGGGTTCTCTTTAATCCAGGAGGAAAAAGAATCCTAAATCATCATTGGAATCTTGGGAAGGACACCAATAACAAAGCAGAGGCCTATGCCTTATTAAAAGGTCTTCAAATCGCAAAGATCCATCAAATCCACACTCTAAATGTCCTAGGAGACTCCAAAACTATAATCAGGTTGATGGTGCACAGGATTGATCCAAAAAAATTAAGCTTAAAACTAATAATCGACCAAATACGAGTCGACTCTCATCCCATTAAGTTAACTTTATACCACATTATGAGAGAGCACAACAAGGTAGAAGATAATTTGGAAAATGAATCCATTGGGAAATCTCCTAGAACCATAGGCGTGGACGGTGTTGAAGCACTAGCCCCCCTGACCTAATGTGCCACATGACCGAGAGACGGCGCATGAAGGTCCAGGGAGGGGCTAGTCAAGGCCCCAACACATACACGGACAGATGGAATGGGCACATGGAAAGGGGTGGGGGTGGGATCCCTCGATGTTCCAGCAAAATTAGGTACAAGTGGATCGAGCAAGCGGAAAAGGTCAAGGATGGGGCCCTTAAGGGATCTAATGCACACACAACTAGGCGGAGGGGATGCATGGACAATAGAGTAGGAGGGGAGATGAGATTAAGAGATGCAGAGCATGCCAACATTAGAAGGATAAGGTGGTGAGGGTGGAAGGAATTGACCACTGCGTAGCAATGGCTAACAGGTCAAGTGCGGGTTTCATCATGGTTTGTGATGCTCAGGAGTTTCTTCCTCGAGTGCTCATGGGAGCTCAAGAATTCAAAGATCTGCAACAGTTGGACAAGGTGTGCGAAAACCCAATCACACAGCTTAAGCATCAAGGTGACGCCAGGTTCATCTCCAAGTCTAGAAACATGGAGGTTGAAGGTATAACGCACAGGGAAGTTTTCACTACCTTTCTGGCTAGCATGAATTCACCATTAAATGAAACATGGGGGATTTATGTCCTGTACCTGTCCCTGCATGAGAAAATACTCTTAGTAGTTGATCCAGGTGGATATCAGTGGCCACCCACCTTTTCCAACTGGCTCAAAAAAGTTTTCTGACAATTTTGGTAATTTACTATTTTTAACAGTTTTTAACTTTCGGGACCATTTTGAGGGCCTAAATGAAGGTTTTTTGAGATTGAGCTTCTCAATAATAGCCAAAGGTATGATTGAACCCCTAAAATGAATCTCCTTGATGATACCTTTTCAACGGGCTATCATGCGCCTAAAACAAAGATCGTATGCAAAAGTTACGACCCCGGGAAGTTGATGTACTAACTTACCCAAATGGGGCCCACATGAATTTTGGCGCTTCATCTCCTAGGGTTAGGTTTTTGGATGTCTAGGGTTTTTGGAATTCCTGTTTATTGTAAAAAGGCCTTTAGAGCCTCATTGTAATCATCTTCTTGCGAATGCGAGTGGCCGTCACATCTCTTCTCGGAGATAAGCTACCACCATTCTAG
>WSFP011534203.1:0-11910 GCA_009831015.1 Picea engelmannii
CACTCTCTCTCTCCTTTGTCGGTAACAGATCAAAACTTGTCTCTCAAACTGAGCAAGTGAGTTATGTCCAAGTGAGGTGCTAGCCTCCTTTATTTATACAAGTCTGGCACGTGTGAAGTGTCTCTTCACTGGCAGGGCCAACTTCTCCAAATGGGTGGGTGAACCCACCTTTATTATATTTTTGGGTCTCCTTATTAACTGCTGGGGTCGACTTCTTATTCTTCCTATTATAATTGTCTGTTGACCAATCCGCAAAAGAGGATTTGGTCCTATTACAATAACCAACATGATTAATCCACAATGGGGATTGATCCTATGAATAATATATCAATAATAATAAGAATACTCTTTGCAGTTACAATATTTCAACAGTAAATGGGCTTCGGAGTTTCGGTACCCGGGAAACCCAATGGTATGCATCCCACGTCTTCACAAGTCACAAAATCTCGATATGCGAAACCCCAAAATGGTTTAGTGTGAATAGATTTTGGTGTTTTGGCATTTCAGCACTTGGGAAACCCAAGGGCAAGTTCCCTTGTTTTCTCCAGTCGCAAAACCCGATATGTGAAACCCCAAAATGGTTTAGCGTGAATAGGTTTTGGTGTTTTGGCGTTTCAGCACCCAGGAAACCCAAGGGCAAGTTCCCTTGCATTCGCCAGTTGCGAAATCCCGATATGCGAAACCCCGAAATGGTTTAGCATGAATAGGTTTTGGTGTTTCGGCGTTTCGGCACCCGGGAAACCCAAGGGCAAGTTCCCTTGTATTCGCCAGTCGCGAAATCCCGATATGTGAAACCCCGAAATGGTTTAGCGTGAATAGGTTTTTGTGTTTCGACGTTTCGGCACACGGGAAACCCAAGGGAAAGACCCCTCGTCTTTGCCAGTCGCGAAATCCCAGTACGTGAAACCCCGATGCGCTCTTTGAATGAGCCCTAGGTCACCGGACAAGGTCTTGTGGTAGGGAGGAGGAGTCCCGAAAGAATCTGGAACACCCATTTGTAGGGACGCGAGGCAAAGATCTAAGGCCATCGGGGTTTTGGACAACAGAGGAATAGGAGTGAAGACCTCGCCAAAAATCCCAAAAGGTAGAGTGTCAGGATTTAATCCGGGCCGTTGATCAAGTCAACGATCTAGACCATAGATCTAGATGATACCAAGCTTTCGGGTTCCGATGATTTTAAAGGGAAAGGAGGAACGCTTGCATCGCGATTTCCCGAATTGCGAAACCCTGAAAGCATTTAGAGGAACAACGCCAGGTCATAGGACCAGTTGCATGAAAAGTGACCCAAGGGAGGAGCTAAGGATCTGTTAGACCCTTTTGGGTTTCGACATTTCGAAAGATAGAGAACAGGGGAACGCTTGCATCGCGATTCCCCGAATCGCGAAAGCCATAAACGCCTATTTGGTAAGGTCTGTGGTCATAGCCAGTGATCACATGGGGGAGCATAAGGGAAGGGAGGGTCTATGCTAGGCCCCATAGAATTTTGGGGATTTTGGCCCTCGAGAAAAAGGATAAAAAAGGCGAAAAATCTTAGTTGTCGTAGTGGGTGTGTGACAGTTGAGTGTGTCATGTTATTTGTGGATATGGTGACCTATTCTCACATGTTTGTCTCCTCTTAGTACTCATCAATGGTCCCCTTGACACATCCATGTTTCTTGATACAAATATCGATGTATTAATTGAATGTGATGCATGTCTCTTTTCCCTTGAACTTGAAGGTCTCAATGGTATAAATGAACCACCACCCACAAGTTCCTCCTTGGCTATTATATCCCTCTGAACATCCCCATGTAAAGTGTGAGGAATCAATATCCTCACCTTAGATATATTCTTAGGCATACACAAATTTGTTTACCCATAAATATTTTATTCTTATATGTGGTGCATATCTCAATTGTTCCATAAACCTTACCTCATATTTAGGTACTGAATTACTACTCTATCTTACTGTGTTAAACTCTTTCATCTAGATTTCAATAAGCTCCTATGAAAGGAAGCATTCTCTAAAATTCTCCTTGATTAATTCCCATGAAATTTTCGACATATCTATATCAAACTGTGGTAATAAGGTCTTCCACCAAATTAAATCACATCCCTTTAATTGGAGTATACCCATATCCACTTTGGATTAGATATGTAATATTGAAAGAAAAAAGCATCGCCATGTTTTCCAACTAAGCTTCAACCACATGTCCATTAGTCGAACCCCAAAACACTGGAAACTTAAATTTTTCCATCCCTCTATATATATGATTACTCGTAGGATTTTGTGATCCTTTATCTTACATCGACATGCATCCCTCTTCCCTTTCCAATATATTAATTAGTACATTAGACATCCTTTGGAATGAGAACATCATGGTTATCTCCTCTCCATTATGTACATGTCTTTGTTCTTGAACATGTTCCTCTTCCCCAGGTGATCCAAATTTTATGAGAAGATAAAAATGAATACAGATTATTATCAAAATATGCTTAACAAAAAATAAAAGATATACAATAAAACATGTTTCTATTCAATAAGGAAATAAGCTGAAACTGTAAAATGCAGCGCAAAACAAGCTTGCTAGAATCGTGGCAGCTTATTTATGAGAAGAGATGTGATCATTGTGCTCATTCGCAATAAGTTGATTACAATGAGGATCTCAAGGCCTTTTTACAATAAACATGAATTTCAAAAACCCTAGACATCCAAAAACCTAACCCTAGGAGATGAAGCGCCAAAAGTCATGTGGGTCCCATTTGGGTAAGTTAGTACATCAACTTCCCGGGGTCGTGACTTTTGCATACGATCTATGTTTTAGGAGCATGATAGCCCGTTGGAAAGGTCTATCCGAGGACTACACATGTTTCTTGCGGAGATCCGTACACAAGTTGACTTTGGTGAGCCCTAAAAACGTTGTTTAGGGCCTCAAAACGGCCTCGGAAGTCAAGGACCTGAAAACTAGGAAAAAATTGTCGAATTGGAAAACTGCCAAAATGAGCCAGTTGGAATAGGTGGGAGGCCACCAAAATCCATATGGATCAATCCTCCCCTCTTAGGAAGTAATGATATCCATTGCGTTTAGTGCCCCCATTAGATGAGCAAATTTCTGCTGAATTTGGCCCCAGGTGAGCCACTTGCCTTGGTGCAGGAGCTTCCCTGCTTTGACAACTCAAGAAAGTTGGATCCTTTGTTGGCGAGTTCCCTTGACCTGTTTTTCCACAATATGATTACTGGATGTCTGGTGTATGAAGTCGAGGTTGAGCTCTGTTGGTGTCAGTTGTTCTTCTATCTCTGAGTTGTCCAATAATGGTGGGAAATAAGGTCGAAGGAGATCCACGTTGAACACTGGGTGAAAGCCTAGGAAAGGAGGAATGTTGAACTCAAAAGCATTATCACCCACAGACTTGGTGATGGTGTACGACCCATAACATAGTGGGAGAATCTTTCGATGGGGTCTAGTAAGGTGTTTTTCTGCAAATGCAACCAAACTTTGTCGCCCACCTGAAACTTATGTGTCACCCGATGTTGATCATGGCATTTCTTGTACTTGTCATTGGACTTCTATAGGATATCCTGAACCTATTGACAGATGTGTTGGATCCGCTCAATGAACCGGGTAGCTTTGTCATCTTAAGTTGGAGCAGGAGATGAGTCGGGTGAGGTGACCGCAAGGGGTAGTGCAACATCTATGGGAGCCAATGGTTGGAAACCCAATCCCACCTGAAAGGGGTTGTGGCTAGTTGAGCTATGCAAGGCTCGGTTGTAGCTATGATGGACATAGGAAGACTCTCATCCCATGTGTGAGGTTGCTTGGAATTATACATGCACAGGATATGCACGATCATTCAATTTTCAACCTCGGTTTGGCCATCTGTCTGGGGGTGGAAGGTCATGGATTTGTTGAGCTTGGTGTTCAACAGTGACAAGAGGCTCTACCAAAATGTGCTAAGAAATCAACTATCCTGATATGAGACAATGGCTTGTGGGATTCCAAAATGTACCCATAATCATTCAAAGAAGAGCTTGGCAGTGGTCTCTGTTATGATGTTCTTCTTGCAGGTGGCCATAATCACCATCTTAGAAAAGTGATGAACAACCAAAAAAACACAGTCATTTCCCCGCTTGTTGGACGGGAGACCCAACATGCAGTCCATGGAAATGGATTCCCATGGCCTGTTAGGAGTAGGCAGAGAGGTGTACATGCCCTATTTCTCAGTGGTCGGTTTGGAAATAACGTAGGCAGTGTAGGACCTAATATACTTGCTGACCTCCTTTCGATGTTTCGTTTAGTAGAAATGTTTCTGTAGAATTTCCACTTTCTTTTCGACAACAAAGTTTCCTGCCACCCGAATGTAGTGGGATTCCTAGATTAGCTTTGCTCACTCGCTTGATGGAACACAGATATGGCCCAGATGGCATAGAAGCCCATCCTGGAGATGGAAATTAGCGACAACTGTGTTTGCGTCCAACATTTGGTAGGTGGTGGCGAAGTCTGGGTCTGTCTCATAGAGTTGGGGCCATCTAGAGGTCTCATGGTCACAAGAGTCTAGCATTGTGGACCGTGGTGATTGTCGTGACTGGCGGTCTCCTGAGGAAATCAGCGACGCAGTTGGTGCTTCATGTTTTATACTTGATGTTGAGGTGGAATCGCTGCAAGTATGTGGACCACTTCTGATAGCGATCATTCTGCAATCTGCCTTGTGTCTGCATGAACTGCAGTGGCTTATGATTAGTGTGGATGACTCTCTCCTTACCGAGAATGTAATGTCTCCATTGGCGATAGGCTTGCACAATGGAGTACATTTCTTTGTCATAAGTAGGGTACTTACGGACAACATCTGATAGTGTCTCACTATGATAGGTCACGGGGTGGTCGTGCTGAGTGAGAATGACGCCCATAACATAGTTTGAAGCATTGGTATCAATCTCAAAGGGTTTACGCAGGTGTGATAGTGAAAGTACTAGGGCTGAGAACAAGCATTGCTTCAAATCATCAAACTCTTGTTGTTGGGACCAACCCCAAACAAATTTTGCCTTACCACCACCCTTGGTTACTTGGATGAGCGTCCATTCAATATGGGAGAATCCCAACATGAACCTGCGGTAGAAATTGGCAAGGCCCAAGAAGCTCCGAAGCTCAATGAGTGTGGTTGGGGCTGGCTAGTCGCGGATGACTTGGATCTTGGATGGATCCACATGTACACCATGTTGATCAATGATGTAGCCCAAGTAATGGACCTTCTCCATGATGAAGGAGCATTTTTCCAAGTTGGCATATAGTTTGTGTTGACGCAGGGTGTGCAAAACCTGTTAAATATGATGCAAGTGTTATGCCCAAGTCTTGTTGTAAATGAGAATGTTATACAAATACACCACTACAAAATTATTGGTGAATGGTCGCAGGATATCATCCATCATCCTCATGAAAGTGGTTGGAGCATTTTTCAAGCCAAAGGGCATGAACAACCATTCGAAAAGACCTTCGTTTGACTTGAAGGTGGTCTTCCATACATCTGTTTGTTCTATCGGGACCTGGTGGTAGCTATACTTTAGATCAATCTTACTGAAGTATATGTCCCCCATGAGCTGATCAAGGAGGTCATCAATTCGGGGAATTGGGTACCGGTTTCTGACTGTGATTTTATTCGGGGCCTGATAATCAATGCAGAGTCATCAGGTTCCATCTTTCTTCTGTACCAACATGATTGGGCTCTCGCAAGGTGATGATTTGGGATGGATGTGCCCCTTGTGGAGCATTTCTTGGATTTTACGCTTGATCTCCTCATTCTCTAACAGAGAGTGGCAGTAGACTGGCCCATTGGGAAGCGGTGCATCGGGTATCAGATCGATGGGGTGCTTGACCTCACAATGAAAAGGTACCCCGGTAGGTGAGGAGAATATATATGAGTATGCTTCCACGACCTTATCCACTTGCTTCTGTTGTGTGGAGAGGTCGGGCGCGGAGACCCTGGATGTGGCTGCGATCTTTCGCTCATTCTGAGAGCGAATCACAAAGAAGAAAAAATTCCTCATCTGAGAGATGACCTTCCTGCATTGCTTGGCAGAGATCAAGTAAATAGCACTAGGTGGGATTGCCTCTGGTATCCTATACAATGTTGTGTTCAAAGTAATAATAACACTCTGAGGCCTAGACTCATATAAAACATGGCATTTCCATAAATATGGTTGGCCCAAGAGAACATTACAAACTTTGAGAGGGCAAACATCACACAATACCTCGTCTTTGAAGGGATTGATGTTGTATGATAGGTGACATTGTTGGTCGATGCGGATGTCACTTCCTTGGCGGAGACATCCCATGGTGTAGGGTTGCGGGTGCGACGTTGTCGGCATGGCGAGTTCCTTGAAAACCTCTGTTGAGATGAGTTTCTTCTGGCTACCACTATCAACGATGAAGTGTAATGGGGTACCCTTCACCCACATCTGTGAATGAAAAGGGTGCTTTCCTTCCTCTGGCTCATCTGGTTCACCGGGATGGAGATTGGTGGTAGCAACGATAGCACTAGATTATGCATCAATGGTCTATCTCCCCTTTTGTGGAATAGACTCAAAGTCAGAACCCGCATCAGATTCAAAGGCTTTAACCTCAGTCACTAGCGACTTCTTTGAGCCGCAATCAACAGTGTTAGGCCAGGGGCTCTTATGGAAGTCACACCACTTCCTGATATCTTTCTTTGTCTTTATGGTTTCCTTATCTACTTGCGGCCAAGATTGGTTGTCCTAAGGTGGTATGTCTTTGCTTTGTCCTTTGTTTTGTGGGTTGGGGCTTCCGTTTCCTGGATTTTGCTGTGAGGGGTTCCCAGGACCAAATTGTCGCTTCTTTTGTTTGAGCTTCTTCTCGATTTGGATGGAATATCAGTAGGTTGCACCCAAGGATGAGATGTCCAGAAAATCCATTTCATCTTAGATGTATCTATGCAGACTGCCTTGATACTTGAGCACCAGATGTCGATCATAATCTTTGATACCCATCTTGGTGCCCAAGGTATGGAAGATATTTGTGAACTCGGGCACTGCTTGGTCTCTTTCATGCCGCAGTGTGGTCCATTTTGTATGCAGGTCATCATAACTTCCAACGGGGTAGTATTTTTCCTTAATAACATCCTTGAAGGACTCTCAGGTGACCGCGACTATAAATAATGAGGGTTCCTTTGTTTCCTTCTGCTCACAAAAAGTTTCCTACCAATCTTTGACATGGGGAATGACTTTGAGGAGCGCAAAAGTAATATTTTCTCTATTTGAGAAGTTATGGACAGAGAAATACCCTTCTAGCATATTCAACCATTTGTCTACAACATCTGCATCTATTTGACCTTCAAATATAGGAATATCAAAGTTTATTTGTACCTTGAAGGGGGCGACGCCTCCGTTTGAGGAAGATGTATCACCTGTTGGTAGCTGCCGAAGGATTTGCACAAAGTCATCCATCATTTTGTTCCTCTGTTGCATGAGGGATTCCTTGAGCAACATTTTGAAGGGATATCCTATTCCGTTGTCTTTATTTTTTGCAACATGAGTGGTTGCTTAGGTGTGAGAGAGATTTTTCCCTCAAGAGAAACAAGCTCGAGACCCAATTCTTTGTACCCTGACCTCGTTGGGGACATGCATTAAGAACGACAAGGAGCAGACCGCTTTGATACCACTGATCTAGATTTTGTGACCAGAATGAAATGAATACAAATTATTATCAAAATATGGTTAACAAAGAAGGATCGATATACAGTAAAATTGGTTTCTATTCAATAAGGAAATACACTGAAACTGTAAAATGCAACGGAAAACAAGCTTGCCAGAATGGTGGTGACTTATCTTTGAGAAGAGATGTGACGACTGCGCTCATTTGCAAGAAGATGATTACAATGAGGTTGTCAAGGCCTTTTTACAATAAAAGGGAATGTCAAAAACCCTATACATCCAAAAACCTAACCCTAGGAGATGAAGTGCCAAAAGTCATGTGGGCCCCGTTTGGGTAAGTTAGTACATCAACTTCCTGGGTCGTGACTTTTGCATACGATATTCGTTTTAGGTGCATGATAGCCCATTGGAAAGGTCTATCCATGGACTACACATTTTGTCTGTGGAAATCTGTCCACGTGTTAACTATGGCGGGCCCTAAAAACATTGTTTAGGGCCTCAAAACGACCTCAGAAGTCAGGGCCCCGAAAACTAGAAAAAATTGTCGAACTGGAAAACTGCCAAAATGAACAAGTTGGAATAGGTGAGAGGCCACCGACAACCATCTGGATCACCAGGTGGAGAGTGTAAAGATGTATGTTTTAATAGAAGTAGGCATAGGCCTCTTCCTCTATATATCATATCCATCCTTCCTATTTTTTCCATGTTTACTTGGCATGAGAAGAAAATTCACATTCAATTAATTAATTTTTATTCACTTAAAGAACTATTAAGAATTGTAAATGAAAAATATTAAATGGATCCCAATCCCTAATGTATTGAACATAGCTTTTATATCACTTATAACACACCACTTAGTGTTAATATTTTTACCAAAAAGAGATGTGTGAATTGTGAAATGAAAAATATAATAATATATGTATCTTGCATCAACCTTTGAATGTCTACCCAAGGTTGCGTTGGAAGTTGCGTTGGAAATGTAACTTATTAATAAGGTATGTTTTTTCTTTCCTTTTCTTTTTTAATTTTATAAAGACTGTATGCCACTTATTAAATTTAGATCATAATGATGCATTAACAATTATTTAGTTGTGAAATCTTATTTTAAAAGTAAAATAATTATATTACAACTTTTAGCTATAAAACCTTCTCATTTATATACTAAGTATTAATTATAGAGATAATGGTAATTAGTTGTTTCTGCTAAGATCCTCTTTTACATGTATATTATGTATTATATGCATAAACACGTATAAAAAAATATATATTATAATTAATTTTTTATGCAAATAACTAAATGCAAGTATAAGCCATACAATTTGTGAATTGAATTATGAAAAGAATCAGGTGACATCTTTCTAAATTTATCGAATAACTCAAAATTCATAATTACCTACCATTCCACATACTACCTATTCTAAAATAAATATAATTGTACCCTTACCATATCATATTTTGGGAGATGCAAAATTGCAATTCTTGTTTTAATCGTAAATTATTATGGTGATGCATTGACAATGCATCTTGAAAATATCACATTATTTCTTTTTCTTTTGTGTTAGGAGTTTACACATAGATTATGGTTACATCATTGGTGAAATCGAACATAGTTTAAGACATGTTCTGAATCCAACTAGAAGGTAACACAACTTCTAAAGTTAATGACGATTCATGGTTATGTTTGGAATTATTCAAACCATAGTTGTTGCCACTTATTTTGATTTTGATTGAATGTTACGTGAAATATCCTACATGATAGGAATATCACCATTCTCTTTCAACTTGGTGTTACAGTTTACTACACTTGACTATATAATATCATTGATCTATATTGAATCATTATATTATTTTTCATCTATTTCGATGTTTTCAGAGTAAAAAAAAATTGAAGTAATCGACCTGGAAGGTCATTTTAGTGGCAGGTCCTAGTTTGGAAAATTGGGGTCATGAACCTTCCAAATCCATTTTGAGGCATTAATCGATTTTTTTTAGAGCTTTCATGTTTGGAAATTATTACCACACACTTAATGGTGTTATAAACACTAAGACCTTTACAACGATGAAAATCGTTCGTCAATCAGAATTCGTATCGAAAAGTTATGCCTCCCACAAGTTGACCTATCGTGTTGACCACTATGGTACGAGAGGATTCCATGTCAGCCCCCATTAATCATGCATATGGGGATAGCCACGTGAGGGATATCAAGAAGATTCAAAACCCTACCACAATCGAGGGTGGAGGAAGTCAAGAACCTATCCCTAAATGGCTATCGAGCTATGCTAAATACTGAACCAGTAGGAGGAGAAGGGGTTCCATTATTTTGCATTGTATGTTGTTCCATAGCCAAGCATAACATATGAGAGTGGTATTATTTGAGCATAAGAGAGAAGGAGAGATTATGTAGCATTCATACAATCCACAGGTCAAACGAAACTCCATAGAGAGTGCCTCTTTCTTTGTACTTGCATCATTTATGTATCATAGAAAAGAGAGCAGAGCAATCTCACCTCCTAGCTAGAGTTTCTCCCATATTGGGTTTCCCAGGTAAAATCTTGTGTCATTTTATGGATGGTCTATGATTGTATTTTATTGTTCTCTATTTTCCGCATTTTATCTATTTCATGCATAAGCAAAAAATCAGTAACTAAATATTCTTGAAATTTAAAGGAATTTAACCTTCATAGGTATATTTCGATTTTAGTTATTAGATCTATTCTCACAAATTGATCTAGTGGAATATCCATGGAAATTTACAGATCATATTTTACTACCTCCCCCTTCAGGGAGGCTTTTGGTCCCCAAAAGATTTACTAAATGAGGTGAGGAAAGTTTTCCTCTACCTTCTCCCTGGGGTACCACTTTGCTTTTCTTGAAAGTTGTCCTTTCAACCCAATGTGCCAAATGTCATGCTACCCATATCTTGTAGTTCTAGACCACTTCTACAAAACTATGTCCTCTTCTAACTCTGCCTAAGAATCTAGTGGTAAGTACTCTAGGGAAGGTAGGACCTACTCCTCCTTCTAATCCAATGTGGAATTCTCATAGAGTTTGAGATTCTCCACATTCACTACTAAGTAAATGCATGTGTATGGGGGTATATTGAGTCTGTAGGAATTATCTCCCACCTTTTCCAATACCTCAAAATTACCATACCATAGAGCCTTGATATTTTTACCAGGACCATGTAGCCTTTCCTTATTTAGTTGTAACCATACTCTCTCTCCCACTCCAAATGTTCTCTCTGTTTTGTGTTGGTAATGTCTAGCCTTGTACTTTTCCCGTGACTTCTTCAATGCCTCTTGTACCTACAAATTTATCTACCTAATATTCTCAATAAATTTGTATGCTTTTAATGTATCTCTAATGATGTCCCCCCTCACTCTTCCTTGTTGTCCATATACAACATCTAAGGGTGAAGGTGGAAAATACCCAAAGCAATTTTCAAAAGGTGACTTACCAATAGAAGTGTGGAATTCTCGGCTATAAGAGGGTTGTATATAGATCATATTTCCATCCCAAGTATTAGGTGATTCTAATTGTAACCCCTCAAAAGATGCACCAAAGTCCTATTGACTATTTATGTCCGCCCATTTTTCTATGGATGGAGTGTTGTAGACCTCTTCAACTTAGTGTCCATCATCTCACACAATGTAGTCCAAAATGCACTGAAAACTATGGTATCCCTATATTCGATTATGCTCCTTGGTATCCCAAAGTGAACCCAGACCTATTCAAAGAACTTGTTTGTTGCTTCTTGTCTGTTTATGTTCTTTTTATAAGGCATGAGAATGCACATTTTGTTGAACCTGTCAACTACCAAAAATAGAAAGTCATGTCCTTTCAGTGTGGTTGGTAAACATCCCACAAAATCCATGGAAATTATTTCCCAAGGTCAAGTAGGTACAATTAAGGGACGATATAGACCTTTCTTCCTATTACTGGTCTTTCTGGTAAAACAAGGTATGCATCCTCTAATATATTGTGCTACATCTTATTGCATTATGGGCCAATACACATACCTTTGTCAATTGACAATTGTATTCCCAAAACAAAAATGTCTTGCAACCTTGGAGGTGTGAGCCTCTCTGATAAGCTACAGTCATTCACCTTTAGGTACACAAAGCTTGCCAAGCTTGTAGAGTAAAGCATTATGGAAATGATAGTCATCCTTGTCGTCACTTTCTTCTATATGAATTTGGCCCTATAGCTGCTGAAAATCCTCCTTGAATTCCTCATCATCTATGTATGCCTCTTTGTATGCATCATG
>WSFP011534206.1:0-11910 GCA_009831015.1 Picea engelmannii
ATACTCCTTATGGTGATAAGGAAAAACCTTCTAGTGAGGATGATGAAATAGTGGAGACATTGCAAAGAAACATTGTGTCTAGGACCAAGATTAGACCTTTTTATATTGATCCAAAGCATTCTAGTTATACAAGGTCTAGGAAATAATTTCTCACTAAATCAATTTCCATAAAAGAATTGATTTCAAATGAATGTTGTCAAAAGAATTATTTGAAAAGCATGGACTACATGTATACCTTGAATAAAAGGAAGACATATTTGGCAATGAATAAGAGCATGAAAAATTCATATTTGACGGGGTGCATGATATCCACCAATACAGTATATGATATCGTTGATTTCCTACATTCATTCATTTCCCATATCTCACTTTCATGCATTCACTACCCGTTCATTGATCCATCCTCATCTGCGTCTCGACTTGGGAAATGGAACCAAACTGTTGAAGAATTATCCACGAGATAGTTGGTTGTAATGTTTGCTGGTGCAATCTAGTCGTGACTTGAGGCCTGCATGTCTGAGATGCATTGGCTTGTGCCCTATTTTTCTCACAATTGTGAGTCCTGAGAGTTTCAGCATTGATATTCTGGACCAGCTGTGCTAGAGGCCCTAGAATAAAGGAGAGGGACTACCTCAGGGACTGCGTGGCAATACATGTTGGGTAGAAGAGAGCTAGGTACTTGGATTATTGTGGGTTTTGGGAAACTTGTGAGATCTTGAGAGATGATTGGTTTGGGAACCCAAGTAAACTCTGGAACTACCCTTGTGGATTCATAGCCCTGGCTCGGGGGTGAAATTGTTGTTGAGATTTGGAGTAGTGGTGTCTACTGTTGGGTGGAGCATCCTTGGTCTATTGCCAATTGGTATCATCTTTCATAAATATAAGTGCTCTCTATTATGGTATCATTTACATGTATATGAATGTATTTTTGTTCTTTATTTTAATTATTGTTTAACTAAATCTTATATTATGTATGCTTGTTGGATATTGTTGTGCATGTCATTAACGTATTTTCTTTTATGCATCCTTAAATTTGAAATAAGGTATCGATAAGAGAAATAAGTCCAAGGGGGGGATTGAAGGTAGGATGTGCCAACCTGTGGGTGGTTGGGTATGTTACAGTGGGTAAACCAAATCAAGGGAAAACTACTAAATGAAAAATATCTTCTCTACTAATTTGAAAAAAAAATGGAAATCCCACCTCATGTAGCATGCTTCGAGAATTATCTAACATATTTTCAAACTCATCTATGCAACAAATGCCTCTGTCACTCAAAACTAGTGCTCCACCTTCCAATACCTATTACATTAAAAAAAAATCAATAATCCATAATTTTAATGGAATAAAAAACGACATGTCATAGTTCCATTTCCAATCATTAAAATATTCAATTATGCATGTAAAAGTCATTAAACATATAGTTACACCAGTTTCAGGATCCTTTAACACATAATCAGTCAACCCAACTCCAGAGATTCCCCTATCACATGTATAAATACCTCGAGGAGATAACTTTTGCACATACCGAAGTAGTCAAGACTAACTTGTAACTGGGTCCCCAAGAATAATAATTTTAATGCCACCACATGATTCCAAAATGATGATACAAAAGGAGGTTGGTTGTAACATACCAACCACCCACAGGGCGGGCATGCTAACGACATGTCCCTCCCATGGACTAATTCGACCCCTACTCTAATTTTAAATAACAGGGAAATTCATGAAAGATTCACATGCATTGATCCAGATTCATGCTAAACATAAAAGAAATGAAGCATGCAACATGCACAACAATAAAAAACAAGCATGGATAGTCTAAATATATATATTGAATTGAACGATAATTAAATACATATTGGAATAAATCATATACAGGCAATTAATACCATAAGAAAGATCACTTATCTTTTATAGAAGAGAACCACAGATTGGATGGAAACCAAGGAAGTTCCACAAAACCATAAAAATTGTTGTTCCAAGTATCAACAACAATTCCACCCCCGAGCCAAGGCTATGAATCCACAAGGACGATTCCAGAGTGTTACTTGGCTTCCAAAACCATTCAACACTCAAGCTCTCCCAAGCTTCCCAATACCCACAACAATCCAAGTGCCCAACTCTCTTACACCCTCCTTGCATAACCCAAGAGAATGGACCTCCCACCCTTCTTTTCCATGCAGTTCTTCAGGCAGTCCTTCTCCTTCCAAGGATCATGTGTAGTTGGTCTAGAATCTCCATGCTAGGAATCTTAGGACTTTCAAATGTGAGAAAAGTTGGGAACATGCCAAAACATCTTAGATATGCAGGCCTTTTCCACCAACTGGTTGTAGACCAAGGACATTCCACCCAACCATAGAAACTATTGTTCCAAGTCTCAACAACAATGTCACCCTAGAGCCAAGGCTATGAATCCACAAGGACGGTTCTAGAGTGTTACTCAACTTCCCAAACCAGTCAACACTCAAGCTCTCACATGCTTCCCAACACCCACAACCATCCAAGTACCCAACTCTCTTCTACCTAGCCTACACAACCCAAGAGAATGGAACCCCCACCCTTATCTACCATGTAATCCCTCAAGCATTCCTTCTCATTCCAGTGATCCTGTGCAGTTGGTCCAGAATCTCCATGCTACGACTCTTAGGACTTGTAGATGTGAGAAAAGCTGGGAACATGCCAAAACATATCAGATATGTAGGCCTCATCCACAACTATATTTCACTAGAAATATCTACATCCAACAAAAATGGGGTTGTTCTTCAATAGTTTGATTTCCTTTCCTAAGCCAAATGCGAATGAGGAAGACACGTGTGGTGAAAAGTGAATTGAGTGAAGTCTTTGCGAGAGGTGTGAAACAATGAACAATAAGGTGAATGAATGTGTGAGGGAAGAGTGAATGGCCAGCGATAGGAAAAGGATGGGAATGGGAGTGAGAGAGAATGGAAATGACAAAACAAATGAGAGAATCATCGAACAGGAGAACCCCCCAACAGACCATGGATGGGTTTATGTAATTCATGGGGATCAAAAACCTCTTGGACTTCCCCCAGGAAGTTTACATAACAGATATCCTCCATTAGACATAATGGGTGATTTAAAAATATAAAATAAATGCTTATCTCATCAATCCCCCTCTCTTGTGGAATTATAGCCCTCTAAAACTCTATTCCTTGTTCGTTGTTGGCACAAGGGCAAACCCAGGGTTCAACGCTTCAACAACGCACCAAAAAAATCCTAACTACTGACCCTTTCGACAACACCTGCGAAGTAGATGACATCTCACCCGAGGTAGAGGCAGAGGGGGTTGCAGGACTCAAGTGTCTACAACCTTGCTGAGACATAGATCTGTCATCACAGTACTTAACAGATCACTTAGCAGTTAACATTCATTAGCGTTTAACCCTTATTCACATCGCAGGTAAAACCCTCATTACATAGAAACACAATATTCAACAAGATCTAACACATCCAAGCACTTAGCACATAGAAATAGATCAGATCTAGCATTCATTCACATCAATAAGAACTAAGATACTATATCAGATGCATCTAACATACATAAATATAATCACACTAAGCATAAATCACATCAATCACACAAAGTGACCATAACACAAGATATACGTGGTTCACCCCCAACATGGGGCTACATCCACCAACTCTTCATCATCTTTATTATATTCTCCCAATCTCCTTACATGGAAAGAGCATCAAAACCAACTCCGCATAGGACAAAAGATCCGCGCACACCTCTCCAGATCCTCCTTCCTCGAGCTTTGCACATCACAAAACCTTTCTTACAATAACTTTCACTCAGCTCTGCAAGTTCTCAACACACAGTATGCACAGAGCTAACTCAATCACATATATCCAACCACTAACATCACTTGCACTTAGTATAGCACCACATATCCCCCTTTCTTAAATTCCCTAGATTTCTATTTATACATTACAAGTGGGGCCTAAAAATGGGTAAGACCCATGGGCCGACATCCCATACCCGTTACATAAACCCTAAACCCAAAAATCCTGCAGAAGGGGGCGAGATCCCGCTATATCTGCTTCACCTAACGCTCCATCTTCGACTAGCCAGTCGAAGTCCCAAAAATTGGTCATACATGACTAGCATTTCCAAAAAACCTGGTCAAGGGCCAACTGGCCCCCAACAATCACCTGTGACTCATCCCGAGTCACTCTGATCTAGGTAACTCTGCCTCGAAGGCTTTGAGCTGCCTCGACCTGCTGCTTCACCAGAGCCTCCTGCTTGGCGAACTCTTGAATAAATTTCTCAGTCACCGGTCCTTCCAGGTGCTATTCCACCATGGTGAACACTTGTTCTAGTTGTGCACCTTGTCCTTCAATCTCCTCAAAAAGTGTGTAAGCTTCATCCTGCACTGACTAGAGTCTCTGGGTCACTTCCATGACTTTACTCTAATGGAATGGACTTGTTGCTGAAGTGTGCATTGTTCCTAGGAAATTTTCATCCTCTCGACCACTAATAGTGGATCCAACTATTCTTGCAGTGTTGCTTCTTGTTGCTTCACTTCCTGGATCTATGACTCCAATGTCCTTAGCTCAGGGTCCTCTATAAGGCGTTCATAGGTCTGCGCACTTCGACTACTAAGTTTCTTTCATTCCAAGGGTAATATCGTGATTCTCTCAACTGCGCTCCAGACATTTTCCTCTCTCTGATATCTCACTTCCTACGGAGTGCTTGGCATGGATTGTAGTTACAATTATGCTATTCTTTCTTGGAGCTGTGGAATGGCTTCAGCGAGCTTCCCCACCTAGCTCTCAGTTGTTTCTTCTTCCCTCTATTCTAAGCATGTCATAGAGCGAAGTGATCTGGTGACTACTTATTTAACTCCCATCTAATCAACGAACAACTGTTGTTTCTCCTTCTGGATATGTTCTCTATCCTCTGCAAACTTCGCCTGGAGGTCATATTTTTCTTGTTGCGCAACCTAGCGTTTCTCTATGGCTTCATATTTTTCTTTATTCAGGGCCTTTGTGGCCTATTATTTTTCCTCTTGGACATGACGAAGGAGAGATTTTGTTGCATCCTCTATTCTACGTAGCTAGGCAGACTCATCTCCCAACTCTTCTTCTTCTGATGGTTGTGGCGCAGTAGACATTGTGTGACTTGAATAGAGAGCTTGTTGTACTCCTTTAAGATCTGCTTCTATCCTGTCAAACATTGTCTCCTGTTTGGCTTTGCTTCTCTGCAATATGTCCTTCGAGGTATTTAATATAGCAACAATGATAAGGTCAATGTCATCCACCATGAGCACAGTGTGAAATGGAGGTTTATTGGCTTTTTATTTCTTCTATGATGAAGGTTTCGTCAGGGAACCCTTTATTTTATTGGGTGTATCTACCTCTGTTAGGGGATCTTTAGGCGGTCTTACTTTTCCCTGCTTCTTCTTGTATTCTTCCCCTTCATCCTCTTCTTTGTATACTTCATCACCTCCTCCCACTTTAGGTGAATCTGATGTAGTCTCCTCTAATGCGTTGTTCAGTTGTTGTACCTCTTCTTTATTTTTCTTCTTGCTACTGCTGGGTGTGTCATATTCTTCATGAGTGACTACAAGACTTTCGATGAGGTCGAGATCAGATATTTCTGTCTGTTTGACTGGTACAAAGAATTATGCAGGCCACTCCTTGGTGATTTCCTCCATGTCTTCCTTGGTGATCTTAAAATAGGACTGGAGATCTTCCTTATGTTCTTCTCTGTGCGCAGTGATATATATGAAATTCCTATATGTGCGAAACATTATGAATGGCCTGAACTGATGCAGTGTATTTGACGTTATGTGAGGGAAGGATTCAATGTCCCTCTTCACCTGTAGATAATAGGTGTGGAACACCATGTTTGACTAATATTTATTTTCCATGTGTCTCGAGTACCATAGCATAGTGAACTTCGTATCTAGTGGTTCGAAAAGTTCGATTTCAAGGAAGGTCGCTCCTTCCGGCATCTCCCAAGAAATGAAGGCAATGAGAATCAACAACCAACTGAAATGAAACTCATAGCCCTGATCCTGAGCTTTGCATTTGCCAAGTCATTATGATGCTTGGTTCATTTCTCTATCACAGTTTGGGAGGGACCAAATCGACGTGCAGTCGATGGGGTTTCTTGCACTCCTCTTGTCGAAGAAGATTGAACTACTATGGATATGACCTTCTCAGCCATGAGGTCTATGAGAATATCTTCGATGGATTTATCTAATGAGATAAATTCACCTGACATACATGCTCGCGATGAGATATCTCGGGTCAGTGAACAAACAATCAAGGTAGCAACACTGTGCGGAAGCAACTAGTTCTATGTGGGCTCGCATAATCACAATTGGAAAAAGTTTCCATGGTAAGATATTCAATGGGTTAAATAGATAACGTCGTAACAGATTCCTCCAAAAGGTACAAATGCCTCAATCCATGCAATTCCATCCATTATGGTGCGGTCCCAACGGTCCAATGGAGAACGTTCCAACAATAACTGCATTTATAGCTGTTCTGAAGCATCAGTCTAATGATCGGGATGCCTCCAATGGTCATATCTCTCTATTGTGGCCAAGTGCCAATCTACGTTGTTCTGATATCCCGACGAGGTTCAAGTTCTTGGAACTTCCTATAATTTTTCTAACTTAGCTTTCTTCTTGTTGAGATTTCTAGCCTTCTTTCTTGTGATCTAAGTTACTGGTTCCTTTTTCCATTCTTATTCTTATCTGTACTTAACATAGTAACTTCGCACTGTTGAGGATATTTCACATAGTTCAAGGATGGCAATTCTTCTCTTACTAGAGTATGTTCTCTACTTTCCTGTATTGATAAGTTCTCTAAGTCTTCTAGCATTCTTTCAACTTCAACAGCTAGGTCTCTGGCCCTCAGTTTCTTCAACTTGTCCTCATGTTCTTCTATTAAGTGCGCCATTCTCCTAGCCATGAAATCCCTTAATTATTGATTTTTCTATTCTAGAGCTTCCTCTTCTTCTTTCCTTCAGATCTGGTCTTTATCAACCCAGGTCTTTCCTAGAAAAAGAACAAAGGGTGGCGTTTTTCTCAACAAAATTAATGACCTCAAATTCTTCTTCTGTTGATGCTCCATGAGCAATCATAGGTACATGGGAAAGTCTTCGACATAGAGTTATCGATTTTCCTTTAAACAATCCTATTCCTCCCAATGAAGGAACCATAGCAGGCTTTCCTAATATTTCCCAAGTGCTTTCTGTCATAATGTTCACTTGTTTTTCTGTATCCAATACACAATCTATGTCGAAGTCTCCTATTCTTGTTTCTATGCACTCTTTCTCTTTTAAGATCTCTCATAAAATGATGTCTTTGTGATCATTCAATGTTTCTTTCATCTGCAATAATATAGCCTCTGATTCTTTCTGGTTTTTTAGCATATTCTTAGTCTCTTGGCCTTCCTCAAGGTTTTATTGTCTCATGTTCATATTTTCAACTTTATCAATCATTCTAGGGAAATCCAAAACTTCGTTTCCAGTATCTTTACAACAAAGTAAAGTAGGACCTCTACTAGGGAATTCCTTAGTAAGATGTCTTGATCTTCTACAACTATAGAAAAGAGTCAATACTCTATTTCTCTTGAAAGCTCCCCAACCTTTCCTGTACTGTGCACTGGGATCGTAGTGATGGACCTGAAAAAATTCTTTCTAGGATCCTGCATCTACTTGTTAGTCCAACAATTATGTCTATGAATAGAGATAACATATCTTTCACTATTTATATCATATCTATTCATATAATATCTTCTTTCTTCTAGTTGTGCCCTAGTTTTTAGACTAGGACCAGATCTATTAAACATACCTAGATCCATTCTTTTGAAACAAAAATTTCCACTTATATTACCTTTATCATAGCACAAAGCTTTAATATCTTACTTCTTTTCTTTAGGTCAGACTTCTCTTCTTAGCACAGAGGTTCTCAAGTCAAGTAGAGCACTGTGCACTAGGGCAACATATCTATGCACAAAGATTTCTCTTTTCTTCAGTTCCCAGCAATCGCAGTTTCAGGTCCCGACAACAGAACCATTTGTTGACATAGGGGAAGACCCAAGATTGAACGCTTCAAAAATGCACCAAAAAAACCCTAACTATCATCCCTTTCGGAAACACCTGCAAAGTAGATGAAGTCTCACCCGAGATAGAGGTAGAGCAGTTTCATGACAAAAACCCTAACTATCATCCCTTTCGGCAACACCTGCAAAGTAGATGAAGTCTCACCCGAGATAGAGGTAGAGCAGTTTCATGACTCAAGTGTCTACAACCTAGCTAGGACACAGATCTATGATCACAGTACTTAACACAGAACTTAGAAGTTAACATTCATTAGTGTTTAACCCTCATTATAGAGAAGCGCAATATTCAACAAGATCTAACACATCCAATAACTTAACACATAGAAATAGATCAGATATAGAATTCATTCACATCACTAAGCACTAAGCTACTATATCAGATGCATCTAACATACATAAAGATAACAACACTAAGCATAAATCACATCAATCACACAAAGTGATCATAACACAGGATATACGTCGTTCACCCCCACCGTTGGGCTACATCCACCAACTCTTCGTCTTCTTTATTATATTTTATCAATATCCTTACATGCACATAACATCAAAACCAACTTCGCATAGGACATGATATCTGCGTGTGCCTGGACGGATCCTCCATCCTTGAGCTTGGCACAACACAGATCATTTCTTACAATCACTTGCACTCAACTCTACAAGTTCTCAACACAAATTATGCATAGAGATAACTCAATCACATAGATCCAAACACTTACATCACTTGCACTTAGCATAGCACCACATATCCCCTTTTCTTACATTGCCTAGATTTCTATTTATACATTACAAGTGGGGCCTAAACATGGGTAAGACCCATGGGACAACATCCCATACCTTTAACATAAACCCTAAACCCAAAAATCCCACAAAAGGGGGTGAGATCCCACGATCTCTGCTTCACCTGGCACTCCATCTTCGACTAGCCCATCAAAGTCCCAAAATTGGTCAAACATGACCAGCGTTTCCAAAAAACCTGGTCAAGGGCCAACATTCGTCTAGTAGCCATCGAGGTATTTATTATTAATAATGATCAAAACATTACATTTCTTGGGCACCCTGGCCTTTTAATATTTTTTTGTATAGTCTAGCCTCTCAGTAGTGTAACAATACATTATTTAATATGGGGGCTCAAAACCCGAGGTGTTACATCCCTTCCCCCTTATTTTTCACTTTCCACAGTGCATATACAAACATGAATCAAAATTCAAAAATTTATTCAAAAATATGCGGGTACTCTTCTCGCATGGTATCTTCATGCTCTGAGGTGGCTTCTTTAGGACCATAACAAGTCCACTGGACTTTTACTAGCTCTATAACTCGAGTCCGGAGCATTTTTAATTTTTTGTCCAATATTCACACTAACTGGACCCAAAAGTCTCCCTATGTCTCTACGTGAATTAGATGCCAATAAATAACATGGTTAGGATCATATACATATTTTTTTAGCAAAGAGACATGAAATATATTATGCACATTCATGGAAGCAGGAAATGAAAGCATGTATGAAACTGTCACTATTTTGTCCAATATCTCAAATGGACCACAGAATCTGGCTGCCATCTTTGTACAACTACCCAGATTCAAAGAGCTCTTCTTGGGATTTACTTTCAAAAGAACATGCTCCCCCAATTTAAACTCTCTTTCTCTCCTATTCTTATCTACATAAATATTTTGTCTATCCCAAGCTGCCTTTAAATTATGCTTAATCTTAACCATCTGGTTTTCCATCTCCTTGAGCAACTGTTATAACCCTAAATTGCACCATACATGCTTACCTAGCATCAGGCCATCTCAAATCCCTTATTTGCCAAAGCACTATTGAAAAACTATTTGAAAAACCTCTTTTATGAGGGTTCACGCGCCCTACTCTATTACTACATGTGTGTACACATGAGCTGACCTAAAACAGCCCGCGTGGACCGACAAAAGAACGAAAAAGGGAAAGTTGTCGACGGAACACACAACTCTAGGTGAGTTAACTAAAACTCCTGGCCATGCATGGCCGAGGGTTCGTCCAAATACCTAGCTTCTTCTAACCTATAAAAGAAGGGCTAGGGGTCCCATTTGGAAGAGGAAAAATATAGCAAAGAAACTCTGCCCATTTTCATATTCCCATTGTCCCAACCCTTTATCCATCCTTGTGCCAGAAGAGATACAAAGAAAAGAAGTTGGAGGATAGTTGAAGAGGAGAACGGGATCAGGTTCATAGAGCGGTGGCCGGTCTCGACTTTTTGTAAGTTGACTCATTCAAAGTAATAAAGAAAATTATTTTCCCGTCCTAATTCATGATTTATTCATAATCTATTAAGTACATGTTTGAATTTCTAACCTGTTAGTCTATAGGTAAGATGCATGTGTAGTTGTTTCTTGTCTTGTATGCAGGTCAACATTGGAAAGGATAACTGTGAACAAGTGATCAAGTGCGACAAGGGATCGACATTAAATGCCTGGAATGAGGTAGGTTGATCCATCCATGTTTTACTAAAAAGAAATAGGATTTAAGTCTGGGGATGAGGGTAGAAAGTAGATTTTCTTTTGGTCATATCTGCATGTAATGTCTAACCCTATTTGCTAGTTCGTAAGGAGATTTCCCTCACAATAGAATTGGCGACCATACTGGGGAAGATCTCTAGGGTTCTTAGGAATTTTATGTGTTTTTGGGTAGTTTTTAGAAAACAGACTGGTTTTTCTTGCTGATTTTTTTAGTTTCTGTAAAGTTTGAGCTAGCAGAGAGTCTGGTTTTCCATACCAGCTTTCTCTAATTTTCTTGACTGTGTTTTGTCGGGATCCATAGAAGTACACGTGGCCTTCATAAGGTCTGTATTCCTGTACCCGTGCCCTACTCTCTTACAGCCTGCGTGTGAACGCTAGCTGAAGAAGTAGCAGTAGCGTGTAGAGCCCAGAGAATTTTTTAGGCAATCATCCTCTTCCCTGTCAGAATTAGACATTCTCAGGGGTTTTTTGGAGTTATGTCTGAGTCTTGGTTGTTTGCAGTCTTATCTTAGATTGTTTTTCTTTATGATTTTTCCTTACATTATTTATTTTTTCTGTTAAAAAGAGTGTCCAAACCTTCTAGGGATCCTGGTTATCAATATCAGTGATCTCTTCCTGGTTTTGGGTTGTCTATTTTTATTTTTTCTCAGAGTTTAGAGATACACGTGGCCTGTACAAGGTTAGCCCACGTGTACATTCCCTATGTCTCTATACAACTCACATTCACCTGCTTGTTGTTAGATTAACAGTAGAGTGCTTGTGCAGGATACTTTTTCTTGAGGATAAGGAAATCATCCTTTACCTTGATAAAAATTATACTTCTCAGGTGTTTTGAATCTCTGTCTTAGCAATCAGTAGCTTAGGATTAATTTTACCCTTAGCTTTCTTTTTCTCATTTAAAAGTTGTCATAAAAAGGAATTTTTTAGGGTTTTTTTACAAGTGTGAGAGTCATTTTTTAAATTTGTTAGTGTGTGATTTCTTGAAGTGGTTCTTTGCGATCTGTGAGTAGGCCAGAGTTGTTTTTTCTTGTTGGTATTTTTCCCTTTTTATTTATCAAGTGTTTAAATAAAAAAAAACAAATTCTTTCATTTTCTTATTTGGTTGAAGAGTGTGTTTCTGCATTATTAGCCAGGGAAAAGTCATTTATTTCATAAGTTTTTGTAGTTTACTTAGATCAAAAGTAGCTTGCAGTCAAGTGAAATTTCTTTTGAGTTTGTTGTCCAAAATCTTAGAAAATAAAAAAATATTTATTTTGAAAAGTTGTTGAAATTTTGCATTAAGTAAAAGTTTTTTGTTTCTAGCTTTTTTATTC
>WSFP011534207.1:0-11910 GCA_009831015.1 Picea engelmannii
CTTATGTACATGTTCCGAAGGAAAATATGAGTAAGCTGGATAAAAGGCTGAAAAGTGTATCTTTATTGGTTATAAAGATGGTGTGAAAGGTTATAAACTTTGGAACCCATAAACCAATAAGACTGTTTACAGTCAATATGTTGTGTTCAGAGAGGTAAAAGATGTGTCCAAACATAAATTCCTACCAAAGCAAGACGAACCTGAGAAAATAGATCTTGAGTTGGATGATGCAAAATCTGAGTCATCTGAAGAAGAGGAAGAAGAAGAAGAAGAAGAAGAACCTCATACCCCAATATTGAGTAGATCAGTGAGAGATAAAAGGCAACCAAAAAGGTATAGTCCACCTGATTTCCATTCAAATTTTTCTTTATCTATTATTGATGATGATCCCAAAACTGTCAGGGAAGCAGTGAATTCAGAGGATAGTAAACTTTAGAAGAAGGCCATGGTTGAAGAAATGGATGCCTTGGATAAGAATGAGGCATGGGATATAGTTGAGTTTCCAACTGGAAGAAAAATTGTTGGTAGAAAATGGTTGTTTAAGAAGAATTTTAATGCACAAGGTAAAGTGGAGAAATACAAAGCTCGGTTAGTAGCAAAAGGTTATTCCCAGGTAGAGGGAATTGACTTTGGTGAGATTTTTTCTCTTGTTGCTAAGTTAACTTCTATTAGATTTCTTTTATCTATTGTTGTTTCTTTTTATCTTGAAGTGGAATAGATGGATGTGAAGACAACATTCCTACATGAGGATATGGAAGAAGAAATCTACATGAAGTAGCCAGAAGGCTTTGCAGTGAAGGGAAAGAAAGAGTTGGTCTGTAAGCTAAAGAAGTCACTATATGGTCTGAAGCAATCACCTAGGATGTGGTACCAAAAGTTTGACACAAACATCCTTGGATTGGGATTTGTAAGAAGCAGGGTTGATCATTGTGTATATTCCAAGCAGGTTGGTAATCACTGCATTTATGTAGTGTTGTATGTTGATGACATGTTGTTGGTAGGAAATAACATGGATGTTATCAAGGAGGTGAAATCACATCTATCCTCCAAATTTGACATGAAGGATCTCGATGTTGCTAACTTCATTCTAGGAATGGAGATTAAAAGAGATCGTGCAAACAAGAAACTCTGGTTGAATCAGAGAAAATATGTTGAGATGATATTGCAGAGGTTTAATATGCATGGAAGTAAACTGGTCAAGGTTCCTATTCCCATAGGTGTAAAGTTATCTGTAGATCAGTGTCCCAAGACACAGGAAGAAGAAGAGGGCATGTCCCATGTTCTATATGCCAGTGCAGTTGGCAGTTTGATGTATGCAATGGTTTGTACTAGACCGGACATTGCACATGCAGTGGGAGTTTTGAGCAAGTATATGTCAAAACCAGGGAAGGAGCCTTGGACAATAGTAAAGAGGGTCTTCAGGTATCTTCATGGCACCACCAGTTATGGATTGTGCTACCAAGGAAGAGCGAGATTGGACAAAATGGTGGACATACATGGCTTTGTTGATGCAAATTGGGATGGAGATATGGATCATAGAAGATCTATAGGTGAGTATGTGTTTAACCTATTTGGAGGAGCAATCAGTTAGATGAGCAAAAGACAGGCTGTAGTGGCACTCTCAACTATAGAAGTTGAATACATGGAAGCCACTCATGCAAGCAAGAAAGAAGTATGGTTACAAAGATTGTGTTCAGGTATTGGGTTGGTACAACAAGTAGTGAGATTAGATTGTGACAGTCAGAGTGAAATCTTGCTGGAAAATAACCTAGCTTATCATTCGAAGACAAAGTATATTGATGTTCAGTATCACTTTGTGAGAGACATGGTTGAGGAAAAGAAGGTGTTGTTGGAAAAGGTTGACACTTTGAAGAATGTTGTAGATTCATTGACAAAGTCTGTGATCACAGAAAATTTCTCCTAGTGTAGAGTAATAATGGGCATTTCTTCCCTAGATTGTTGACTATATAATCCCCTAGACCCCTAGATGCAAAGAAAACAAAAAGTGGGAGAATATTGGGTATGTGTTATATTCTTTGCATGTGTGTGTGTGGGTGCATCAGATATGACAACTGCGTCTGATGATCCCTCATACTAGTGCTATTTTTATGCCGTGTGCACTGAGCGCTTTCCTAGAGGGGTCCCAGGGGGGTAGGTATGCCTCCCCTAGTTACGTGCAACATTTGGGGTAGCACCCCGAAATTGTTTTTTGGGTGGTTTTTCTATTTTTAGCGAATTTTGCTATTTTTAGCGGTTTTGTAACTTAATCCTTGATTAAGGGATTAGGGTTTTGGTATCTACGGAATACCTAAAAACATTGTATATATTTTATGGTGAATGGTGAAATTTGAGATAATTAATATAAGAAAGGTTTTCCCAGTTGAGGGTTTTTGGTATAAAATCTTTGTATGTTATGTGTACGAGCCATTGATTAAATTATGTTTTACTTAAGAATCTATATGCATTTCTTTACTTCACAAGTTTAAAACTTACAATTTTTGCGTGTCATTTCATTTGTTGTGGTTTACCCCATGCCATAGAGATATTTTCCTTGTAACACCACCATCTCCTACTAGAGATGCTTCCAACTTCATTGTTGTCTCCAAAGTTTCAGGCTGTGACGTAACCTTTTGTTGTATCAATGGCCTGTATATGTGTGGAAATATTCTCGCAAAAACCAATCCCTTGTGTTTCTCATTAGGGATCTGGAAGGTCGGCCTTTTTATTGGACTAATCGGTAGGTGAAGACACTAACATATCTCCCTAGATCCACCTGGAGTTAGAACAAAACAAGACAGGACAATATTCTTTCCCTAAGTTGTAATCATTGAATTTGCTAATAGGGAGGAATAGATAACATACCTTGATATTGCTTCCTTAGGTCTCTGTTGATCCCGCTTTGCTCTAGTTCTCTTGTGAAGTAAAGTGCAAGATGACACAAACCAACCAAAGTGAAGATAGAAAAATATATTCAATGTCAACTTATGCATATGATCAAGGAATTACATAATAAAGTAAGAGAGACTTTATGGGAAAGGGACATGCCATTGTATCACATTAATTGAAAGTAGAAGATACAACCTGGTCGCCTTGATGTCGCAAGCTTCCTTTTAGTGGCTCTTGGTTCCAACGCACACACTAGTTCTTGAACTTGCATGAAGAAGATCCAATATCTCTTGATAGACCAACTAGAGTCTCCAAGCTTCTGTCTCAACAAGGTTCTTCACACAATTCTTTCACCAATTATTTATTCAATCTTGCTTAACCTTTTCCATGAGAATCCTTTCAATATATAGGAGAGGGTGAGATGGTTACATGGATGAGAATGATCCCATCAAATCAGAGAAGACAATAAAACAACAACCATACAAATGCCAACTCATTCTCTAGAAGATTCCCTTCTAGAACCCTTGAGACCTCTTCTCTTTCCAAATCTTAAAAACAAGTTCGCACCCTGTGTATAGAGAAAACTATGAGAAGTTCACACCCTAGATGAAGGAGGCCTGCAAGAATGAGGCATTCTCACACCCTAGGTGATAGGCAGCCTTCAAACCCACTTTAAAAATATATATTCTGGAAGGAGATAAATGCCACTTTTCTTAGGAGAAAGTTCTAGTTGGGAGCCTGAATACACCCTTGTTAAAATATCACCAAGATAACGAAAATCATGTGTAATAGAATGCCCCCCAAAGTATGAGGCTGGAATTTGTGACAGCTGAAATAATTTGTAAATTCTGTGTGTGTGTCAGAAACCAAGAGTGCACCTAATCGGAAACCTTCAAACAATCAAGCATCTACAAAATATCATACCAGTTATGAGGTAGGCATTCCCATACTCAGATCACAAATGAATGACATCGTGAACTTAGGTCATGGCCACCAATCATACATTGTGGATCCATGACGTCAAAAATATTGCACAGCCACCAGGAATACATTGTGGATCTATGCGAGAAGACTCAAATTGGGACTACATAGCCATGTGACATACAAAGTGGATCTATGTGTCGACAAATTATACATATTCCATCGCAACCTGGATCAAAAAGATGAGACCCAAGGGTCTTCAATCCCGTCACCTAAAAGTACAAATCTAACCATGTGATTACATGTGTTGAAGTCGAACATGGTAGAAACCACTTGATTACTGGTCAATGACGCAACCATTAACAAGTGTGAGGGAAATCACCATTAATGTTAATGACTCCCAAGGTACACCAGTACAATCCTCCTAATGTGAATAAATGAGTTGAATTCAAACATTCGACAAAATCTCCCGATCTGGGGTCGATGATGAAAACCCTCTGTTGAAATTGAGGAAACTTTCCATTAAGGCATGCAAGTTCCAAGGCACCAAATAATTTCTAAGTCTTGTTTCCGGATAATGAGTCAAAGTCGATAGAACAAAACTCGTCACAGGAGGGCCTTGATGTATCCCCCATCAATGACATGAAATTAGTAACAGAGTTTGAAGGTGAAACAAAGTATGATATAGGTTGAATTGGACACAGGGAAGGCCGACACGGTGAGACTAGACAACTGCAGATGGCCGACTCAATAGAGGTTTCAGATGAACTTCTCTTGAACATATGAACAACATGACCAATGATTTGGCAGCACTGACTCAGAGACAACTCAGGAGATGACCTTGTAGCAAGTCGAATGAGAGACAAATGGATTTCCCAAACCGGCTTCAGATAATGAATAGGGGGGTCTCATGTTCAAGAGCGACACTTACTGCCAATAATATGAATATGAAAACACATCCCTTTCTCAAATTTTCCCCCACCATTTCTAGCGAGTGCCTCTTTATTTTTATGCAAGATTGAGGAGGATAACATATGCTTGTTGATATAAGCTCATCCTTCAGATGAGTCCCTCAGAGTATGTTTAACGAACCCTAGGAAGGAGTGTTTTGGTCCCATTACAGGTCTTTTGATGTTTGTTTAATGAGTCCAAAGATAGAAAACTCGAAGGTTTTTCATGATTATAGAGTCTGGAAAAACACTCAAAAGAGAACTCTCTCAGTTCCTTTTTTGTAAAGTAGTATGATGAGACCAAAAAAGAGATAAATTATCGCCCAACAGACACTTTCCTCAAATACTTTAACTAGCGTGAAAATAGCAAGATCGCTCGGCAATCTTTTCATGTTTAGAGAGTCTGAAAAGAGCTTAAAGAGGACACTAGGGGGTTGTTTTTTCATCTAACCTTGCTGATCCCGAAAAAGTGATAAAAGTGTGCTCAATTACATTCTCATGTATTTTCAAGCATGAGAACAAACAAAGATGAAGCTCGAGATTTTGTCTAAAAACCATAAAAAACAATTTAAACATGCGATGAAAAAGAGAAAATATCTGTATCCCTGCGTATGGATGTCGAAGTCGTCATGTCTGCAAAAAGTCGCACTCATAGGGCTATTAGGCATTAGTTTTGATGAAAAAAACAATTATAAAAACCAACAAAAATGGTAAAAAGTAAATATAAGTGGGTAAAGTTCTTTTACCATAGTCATTTGGCGAACCGTCTCTATCAGTGAGGTAAGCTCCTTGTTTCTATCTTTTCATGGTTCAATTTTTTGTTTTCATTGGCAAATTTCAAGTTTTTGAGCTTGTTTTAGGGATAAAATTTGTGCTCAGGCGTTCTCGCAAGATATCCATACGGGACCTACGAGAATGCATAATTCTTGCAGGTGGCCCCAGAGGCACCTACGAGAACCTCACACTGTGCTAAAGGGGCACCTGCAAGAACCACAAAATGAAAAAATTCTTTGGTTTTTGCTCAATGAAAAATGTGCCAAGGCTTGAAAAGAGTTGTTGACCTTCTTCTTATGATTCTTGTGCAGGCATTTGGATATCACAATGGTTCTGGAATGGTGTGAAAGAGAGCATGAAGAAGATGATGCTATTTTTGAGAATGACCCAAGCACCGTTGTCGCTTTATGAGACTGTGGTCCCCTGATATTCTTTCAGATCCCGAGTATGAGGGCCCAAGTCAGGCTGTTGGAGTACCTCATTCATATGTGAGACGTGGACCAACAAGAATTCCACGTGGGGGTCTACATATTGTCTTTGGATATCAAGGATGTTTATTTCCTAATAGAACTGTCATGGTGTGGGTACAACACTAGCTTGATTGGTAGCCGAGGTGCTTGGATGCCTATGAGTGAGTATTGTCATCAATACTATGTTCTAGAGGTGGAAAGAAGCAAATGAAAGGTGGTGATTTGGGGGATCCAGGATTTGACCCTCCGCACTATCTTGTTCACCATTTCTCATATGGTTGGGAGTGCTTCTCCACACATGGCTCTCTAGAGCTATTTTCAATACGACATAGAGTGTACTAAGCCTCGAGTCTTTAACTGATCAGATGCAGTCCTTCGTAGTGTGAAGAGGCAGCTGACTAAATTCAGGAAAGGCGACCTAAAGTAATTTGGGTATGGGTCATTGTTGGTGTCCTTATTTCTTGAGAGGGTTTCCTTGCTGAGGTTGGAGGTTGAGTGGGGTTTACCAGCTCCATAGGATCCGAGGATGTTGAGGTGGTGTAACCTCATGGCCCGACATGTAGCTGGACCAATCATCAAATATAATGATTCCTTCTTTGACTGGCTGCAGCCACAAATGTTGATGGTCAATGATTATGCCTATGCTGGGTTGGACTTCCGAGGGGATCTGGAATTGGCCCTACCTGAGGATGCTTAGTGGGGAGATCTAGGTAAGAAGTACACATTTTTTCACTTTTTAAATGTTTTTGTGAGTTTTATCATATGCAAATGTTTTTATGTTTGTCCAAGTTCTAATTACAAAAAAATATTTTTGATGGCATAGACATGGGGCCTTATCGACCTCTGGGTATTTATCCTATTCAACAACAAGGAGAGGTGGCTCCAATGCCACGATGGGATGTTGAATATTATGAGGCAGTGGAACAAAACTTAGAGGGCTTGACTGTTTACATTCCGGACATGCCTCTTGGAGAGGTCTCGCGGCATTATCAACATCATACGGTGGGCATGTCAGAGTCTATTGTCCGACTGCTTTGTAGGGTTTCCCGGGCAGTGATGTGTTATCACGAGCGTCATCCATGACGTTACTTTGTAGAAGCTATGAGCTTCAGATTTTGAAATTTTGGTTCTTGGACGGAACTTTTTTGTAAAAAAAAATTTGATCGTTATATACATATGTATGGCTTCTACTGGCTTATCTTGTGTTATGTGATGCATGTGATGTGATTGGTTTATAAATGGCCCAAATGTCTATATAATACATAGTTAGCTAATGCATCAATTAATGTATTTAGACATCTAGGAATATGTTGATACTCAATATAATCAAAATAACGTTCCAAGAGGTGAATTTGTAAATATACCCGCAATAAAGTAGGACTTTGAATAGTTGAGACATTACTTAATTGTAGTACTACTAGATGTGAATCGATTCGTACAACCAAGTGACGGATACCGAGTGATATAGCATAAATAAATAATTTGATAACGACACTATACTCTGCAATATTGTTGGTCGCACGGGCAGAGGCACACACCTCGTAGAGCGATAAGTTCATTCGTAGGGGCGTAAATTGCCCACGCAGCAGAAGCAAGGTTCTAAGTGCTACAACTAGCACCATCAGTGAAGCCAATGTGGGCTAACGAAGAATCCAACATATGGAAACCAAACACAATGTAACATAAGGGCAGAGACCAGATAACAAAAAAAAACATACTATAGTAACACACAAGAAGTATGATAGAATAAAATACAAGTACTCATGCACCGATGATCTTATGCATAGTACTTCTTTAAGTACAACCCATTTCTAGGTTCACTCAAAAGGATACCGTCGTAATCTACTAACTCATACGCTCCTTTCTCCAAAACTCGTATAACGATATAAAGACCTCACCACATGGCTTTGAATTTTCCAACTCCTAGCATATCTTGATCTTGTTCATAGAGGAGAACCAGATATCCTTTGGAGAAAACCTAAGCCTTGACATGTTTGTCATATTGGGCCTTGACTAGGGCAGCGTTGCATCGAGTTTCGTCTAATTGCATGAGATACAACAGACATTCTTCCTCATCAGAAGTGTTTGGTAGGAGTTCGATGGCTAGTTTTAAGGAGGGTATCTCACATTCAATCAGGAGGATGGCTTCTAGACCATAGACTAACCCGAAAGGTGTAAACCCAGTAGAAGACTTAACGGACGTCCGGTAATCCCACAATGCTGAAAACAAAATTGTGTGCCAACTTGTTTTGTGAATCCCTATCATTTGTCGAATCATGGTTATGAGAACTTTATTAATTGCTTCGACTTGGCCATTGGCTTGTGGGTAATAGGGCATTGAGTTTTCATGGCAAAGACCCAACTTTTCAGTGAGTTCAGACATCATGAAGTTTCTAAAGTGGCTACCGTGATCAGTGATGATAGCCTGAGGAACACCAAAATGAGATATGATGTGATTGAAAATGAATAATGTTGCGATCTTTCCAGTATTGTCAAATGTCGGCATTGCCTCATCCCATTTCGTAAAATAATCTACATCTACAATAATGTATCCATGCCCCCCGACCGAGTGGGGGTGACATGTAATGAAATCGATACCGCATTTTGCAAAGGGACCAACGGAGACCACAGGGTGAAGAGGAGAAGAATGTGATCATATCTTATGATTATAGGTCTAGAAAGCATGTCATTTTTGGACGACGATTATGCAATCGTTAAATAAAGAAGGCCAAAAATACCCTGCTCGTAAGATCTTCTAGGAAGTAACATACCCGGACATATGACCACCACAGACTCCAGAATGACAGTCATTTAAGGCTTTCTCAGCTTCATCAAATGTGAGGCAGTGTCAAAAAACTGAGTCAATCCCATGACAGTAAAGAGTATCCCTAAGGATAATATATTGACGAGCTTGGTAGCGTATTTCATGCCAGTCAGTACTGGACAAATTGGGCTGGAAATTCTAGGTTTGGAGATATATGATGATATCATCGTACCAAAGATCATCGGAACTAATTAGGAAAAGGGATTCATCAGGTAATGAATTGGCTGCTACATTTTCCGTTTCAGAGTAGGGAAAGTCGCATTACAACTCAGAAAATACTAAGGACTTCTTGGACTTAGCTTGTTCGAATTCCAAGTCAAACTCTTGGAGTATCAAAATCCATTTGGAGTATTTTCCCCCTAGCAATTGACGTGTGAGAATGTGTTGTATAGGGTTGCAGTTAGAAATTATCATAGTCTTGCGAGAGAGGATATAGTGTCAGAAATGTTGAAATACTTGGACGACTACCAAGGCCAGTTTTTTGACATGTAAATACTTGGTTTTGGTAGGAATTAGACTTTGAATCGAGTAATAGATAACATGTTCATCATGAGAATCATCCTCTTGAATGAGAACCATAGCGATGGTGTAATCTAAGGCTATGAGGTAGAGGAAATAATCACGATTGTAATCGGGGGGGAAGAGAAGCGGAGCACGTGTCAAGGACAGTTTTAAAGCTTCGAAGGCTTTGTTTGTGATGGTATCCCATATGAACTCAGACCCCTTTCTAAGTAGTCGTGTAAATTCAAGAGTTATCTCAACATAGTTCAGGATGAAACGACGAAGAAAGTTTGCTTTCCCTTGCAAAATTTGTAACTGACGAAGTGTAGAAGGAGAAGGGAGATTGAGAATCACCTTGAACTTTAAAGGATCTACCTTGATCCCTTGACGTGAAACAATAAAGCCTAGAAGTCAGTCGGATTCTACGCAGAAAATGCATTTGTGAGGATTCAAGCGTATATAGTAAAACTGACAGCGGAGGAAAATGGCTCGGAGGTGGATTGGATGATCGACCCGGCGCATCGAATGAGCGGGTAAGTCATCAAGATATGGCTGCATGATGTGCTTGATATCATGGAAGGCATAAGACATAGCATGCTGAAAATTTGCACCAACATTCTTTAGACCGAAAGGAAGTTTCCGATAGGCGAAAGTGCCCCAAGGACAAATAAAAGTGGTTTTGTGTTGATCCTCGAGAACAATATTGATTTTATTATATCCGAAGAAACCATCCATTAGAGAGAATATTTCACTTCTGGCACAATCATCGACAATTTGGTTGACAAAGGGGGTAGGAAAGTTGTCTTTAGGACAAGCTTTGTTAATATCCCTATAATCAACGCACATGTGAATTGTGCCTTATTTCTTGTCGATATGGACAAGATTGGAAACCCAGTAAGTGAGGACCACTGAGTAAATAAAGCCGACTTTGAGAAGTTTCTCGACTTCAAGCTTGATAGTAGCCGCTTTAAGTGGGTGAACTAGATGAAGGCATTGCCAGATGGGTTTAGCATCTGGGTATGTCTTAATCTCATTTATCACAATGTCAGGTTCGATACCCGACATTTCTTCATAGCTCCAGGCGAAGACGTCACGAAATTCTTTGAAAAGTGACTTGTAGGTGACGATTTCATCAGGGGAACATGAAGCTTCGATATGAACATTTTCGACAATTCCAGTTTTGATGGATATGTCGAGGGGAATAGTGGGTGAGATATTTCTTAAGTTCCCTTCGGAAAACACATCGTGTGTGGACTCAGGAACTATTGAAATGACGACGATGATTGACGGGGTTGAGATCTGTTGGTATCTCTCGATGGTGTGTTGTTCCAGGAAGAGGATGGAATGATGATGTCCATCATTCCAGAGAGTGTGTTCCATGACAGACATAATTATCTCGTCCGTGGGAAAAATGACACCGAAAGTATATAGAGATAAATCACCAAGAGAGGGGGTATAAGGGGTTGCCAATTGAATGGCCTGATAGGCAGATTCAACCAAACTCAAAGGCATTTCATCGCCATAATGAAAATGATCATCAGGGTCGGGTACCATCCATGGGTTGTGAGATGCAGGGGTTCTATGAATCGAGGTGGTGATCATGTTGATTGAAGCAACAGACGAGTGTGGAACATCGGGTGGTGGAATGGGGAAGGTACCCATTAACGAAGAGTCTTTGAGAATACCTACACTTTCGTTCTCGTAACCCAGGGGGGTTTTGGTGATGAACGGTATGTCACTAGTACGTGTATCTGAGTTAAATAAGGCTAATTGGTCGACGGTAATTACCTTTCCTTGATGTGGGAAATGCACAACATGAAAAATATTCGACACAACTGTATGCATGGAATCAATCTAGCTATAGCCAAGCAGAATATTGTAATCAAGAGGAGCGTCAAAGACTTCCACTTTGACTTGGACCATTTTTCCCTCTAGCGTGATTGGCAATGAAGGAAGGACATCGTAAGGCTTAAAACTGGAGCCATTGAAGGCTTTGAGTGTGTTATGGGATTCAATCAAAGAGGGAAAGTCGATGGCTTTCCAACAGGTAACAGACATGACACACGTCGAGCCACCCTTGTCGATAATGGTTCTACAAATGTTTTTGTTAGAGAAAATCACTTGGATTTGGAATGCGAGTTCTTGGAATATGATCTTCCAAGTCAAAAATTATTAAATTTGTATCCCTTGGGTCGATTCCACCGAAATCTTTCAACAACACCTTCCATTGTGTGGGACAACTTTGAAGGACTTCGAGGGCTAACATCGTGGATGGTGCTTGGGCCAGATCTTCAATAATGTTGTAGTTCTAGGCAGCACGATCATGAGGATTGAAAGCCGATTTCTGAACAATTATCTTTGGAGGAGGGCAAAGCACTATGTCGAGTCTCGGTTGTTCGGGATGAAGAGGATGGTTGGTAGGTGGAGTCATGGAAGATGGTTGGACCAATGAAGGAGGTATAACATCAACCTTCTCTTTAGAGGGGGAATAATCTTTGGCTCGAGTGGTAAGTGTGATGTCACTTTGCATTGAATCATCGGTACACATTAAGACATAAGATGTAGTGGAGGGGGATGGTTGGTT
>WSFP011534208.1:0-11910 GCA_009831015.1 Picea engelmannii
GGATGAATCTTGATAAGGAAAATCACCACCGTTTTGGATGAATCTTTACCAGCTTTTTGTTAGCCTCTTTACATGCTTTTGTTAGCCCCGGTGCAAATACTCTTTACCAGCTTTTTGTTAGCCCCGATGCATATCATCCACGCAAATAATTTTTTACCAGTTTTTTTGTTAGCCCCGAGGTAAGCGTTATGGTAAGAGTGTTAACGGTGGTAAGCGTTATGGTAAGAGTGTTAACGGAGGTAATTTTTGTCAGTTCATTGGTAAGCGTTTTAACGGAGGCGGAGGGAGTGAAGGTTTTTTCTGTTCTTTGGGAAGTGTTCTAACGGAGATGGAGGAGCGTGTTAACGGAGATGGGAGTTTGCTAATGATGTAAGTTTTTTGTGGGGAGAATGTTAATGGAGATGGAGAAGCATGGGCAAGTTTTTGTGGGGAGAATGTTAACGGAGATGGAGGAGCGTACGCAAACTTTTGTGGGGAAAATGTTAACGGAGATGGGAGTCTGTTAATTAATGATGCAAGCTTTTGTGGGGAGAATGTTAACGGAGATGGAGGAGCATAAGCAAGTTTTTCTGAGGAGAATGCTAACGAAGATGAGGAGCTTGCTGACAACGCAAGCTTTTGTGAGAAGAGTGCTAACGGAGATGGAGAAGCATACGCAAACTTTTTGTAGAAAGAGTGTTAACGGAGACGAGGAGCGTGCTGACGACCCAAGCTTTTATGAAATCAGAAATCAATAAACGAAGTTGTCAACTTGTTATTTATTCGCTTTGTTTGCAATATGTTGCACATGGAAACAAGAATGCCAAATCAGATGGAGACGAGAAGGCCACAGATACATACGCATGGCAGTGCAGATAGAGAGAAAGGAAGGTATATAAGGTATATAAGGTATTGTAATGTGGATATGCAGTGCGTATATGGCACCAGAGTATGCTATGATGCACGGCCAATTGTCCGCAACTTTGGCGTCCTTGTCCTGGAACTTGTCACTGGAAGAAAGAACAAGGATTATAATTTGTCACTGGAAGGAAGAAGAAAGGATTATAATTTGTTGAGGCCGAGAAGGAAGGCGATGTGTGCAGAAAGAAGAAGTGATGACGATGGGGGTGAGGGTTTTTGTTGCAGGGATCAATCAATCTGACGATAAGGAGCAGGTATTTTTCGCCTGAAATGCAGATTTTACGATGGGTGAGACACTGTTTCTACGACTATGTTATTACTTCATTTATGTACTGTTAACGAAATACGAGATTTCACTGCGATATGAATTCCGTATCTATTGACTTCTGTACAGAAGTTCTGGCTCTGGGTTGTCACATTCTTCTGCAAGCACATCATCCGCTTCATCTTATGTGGCTCCTGCTCCTCCATCTAACGCCTCTGTTTCTGGTTTTGAATTGGTTAGTTGTAACGTGAATGAATGTGTTATAGTTGTAACATGAATGAATGTGTTATCATGTTGTAACTGTTAGTGTTTCCTCAGAAGTACGTATTGCTACAGATCAATGTTGAGGAGCGTAGAGCCGGGTATATACAAAATTTCATTTCTATGATGTTAGTTTTAGGGTTTCATATTTTAAATTATTTTAAATTAACTCTAACTCTGTATCTTCATTTTTCCTTTTTTTTTTTTTAATAATATAAACATTATTTGTTATTTTTTTTTTAAATAATATAAACATTATTTGTTATTGTTATATATAATTTAATTTTATTCTTTTATATTTTTATATTTTCATTTTTTTTTTCAATTAAAAATATATACATTAAAAATATTTTTTCATTTTTTTTGTTAATTAAAAATATATATATTAATAAAAATATTTTATATTTTGGAAGAGGTGACTCTCGTCCCAATTTTCTGAAGGATACTATGACTAAGGTTATATCTATTTTTCTGTGTTACTGTATTTTAGTTTTTATTTATTTTTCAGTATTACTGTATTTTAGTTTTTATTTAATTTATGTTTCGTTTTTATCTTATATTTTTTATAATATGGTGATGTAATGACAATTTAAATTAAAAAATAATAATAGGTATTGTTGTGATGGTTTAAAAATCTAAAAACATTTTTTATGGTAATATTAAAATTATTTTTATGTTTGATAAAATTATGTAATTTAAAAGTTGTTTATATTTGGAATTTTTTTTTAATAATTTGAGAGATGATGATTGTGACAAATGGGATTATCTTGGAATTTTAAAAATTATATATTTTTTAATAATTTGAAAATGAAATAATTGATGATTTATTTATGTTTGAAAGCATTTTTTTTAAATTTTATTTTTTATGTTTTTTAATAATTTGAAAATGAAATAATTGATGATGTGATTATGTTTGAAAGAATTTTTTTAATAATTTTCTGAAAAGTTATTTATTTATTTTTAACAATTTGAAAATGAGAATGGTTTTTTGAAAAGTTATTTATTTATTTTTAATAATTTGAAAATGAAATAATTCATGATTTATTTATGTTTGAATAAATTTTTTAATAATTTGAAATTGAAATAATTGATGATGTATTTATGTTTAAAATATTTTTTTAATATTTTGAGAATAGGAGAGCGGTTTTTTGAGGAATGATATGACGATGAGTTAAGAATTTTAAAAGTTATTATTTATGTTAGGCATAAATGTTTTAATAATTTGAGAATGGAAAAGTGATTTGATAAAATGAGATGATAATTTAAAATTTTGTTAATATAAAGTAATATTAAAAATACAATAGAAATAAGATATGACAATGTAATGTTTTTAAAATTTAAATTATTTGTGTCTAATAATTTTGTAATAATTTCATAATGATTTAATAATTTTGTAATAATTCTATAATAATTTGAGAATAAGATGATAATTTTAAAGTTACAAGTCATTTATGTTTTGGAAACAGATTTGAACAATAAAATGAGAATTTTAAAATTGGTTATGTTTGGGGAAGAATTTTTTTAAACATTTGATAATAGAATGATGAATTTAAAAATTATTTATGTGATACTCTTAAAAATACAATTAGATTTGACAATGATTTATTTTTTCTCACCTTTTTTTTAATAATATGATAATTTAAAACTACTATTTAATTTGTTTTGTTTCTAATAAATAATTTGATAATATTTTTGAATTCACTTACTAACAAATGTGTTTGTAATAAATAATTTGATACTTTTGTAATAAAAAACTTGCCAACAAAAATATGTTTGTAACAAATAATTTATAGTATAATTTACTTTATGTATTTGTTTGTAATAAATAATTTGATTTTCTCTTTGAATTTACTTAGTTGTTTTTGAAGTGTAATAAATAATTCAATTACTAACAAATGCCTTTGTAATAAATAATTTGATACTTTTTGAGTTTACTTATTGATGTGTTTGCAATAAATAATTCACTTACTAACAAATGTGTTTGTAATAAATAATCTAATGTGTTTGAATTAGTATACTATGTGTTATGTGTTTGTGACAAATAATTTGATTTTTTGTTTGAATTTACTTACCAACATAATAGTTTGAAATTATATTATAATTTATATTATGTATTTGTATGTAATAAATAATTCATTACTAACAAATGTGTTTGTAATAAATAATTCACTTATGAACAAATGTTGTTTGTAATAAATAATTTGATATTCTTTTTTAATTTCATTAGTTGTTTCTGAAGTGTAATAAACAATTTACTTATTAACAAATGTGTTTGTAATAAATAATCTGATACTCTTTGAATCTACTTATTGATGTATTTTGTAACTACCCCGCCATTACAAATCATTTTTTTTTTCTTTTAAAGCTATGTTGGGAAAATTTAAACATCACGATAAATAGTCAACGTCGTCGACACATCAATCACATAAATTAACAAAACAATAAATAAGCATTAATAATCCAATACGACACATGGTCGACATATCGTCACCATGAATCATGACACGCACATTAATGTATTAACATATTAATTACAGTAACACAACAACTTTGCATTCTACCATTAATAACGATGTGATACAATACAATCTTAAACCTTCAACGCATCTCTTAAGGACTATCAATCCTTCTAAATCCACAATTAAACATGGCACACGGTTACTCATCATCGTCATCTATTGTACATCAACATTAAATATACGCTGCCCAAGAGAGTAATAATTCCTGAACATTCTCGTGTCAACTTAAGAAACAACTTAGGAGAACTAGTCACTAAATCAGTCATAAATCAATAATTCAAGATGCAAGATTAATTAACATTAAAATCAAGGTGCAAGAGAATAAAGAAGAAGCAATCGCACACCCACTTAAATTAAGGCCCACAAGAAATTTTATTATTAAGTCGTAGTAAATCAATGGCGTAAGGTAACTACAAAAATCATTCAATACATCATCTTTTAGGAGGGTGAAAAATTATCATCTATAACATCATCCCTTCATCACATACTATTGGTGCAAGAAGTCTAAGGTCGGCCAATTCATTTAATACATTATGATTTAACGCGCGCAAAAATCTATCATTTAGAGAGCAAGCGTTCCTTTCAGTAATTTCCATTTGTGCAAAACGTTCAATATCTATCAGTCATTCATTACATCAAGTCCAACATCAACTGGATTGACAATCAATCTAAATTATCACGAATCATGGCGCAAGAGAAAACTAAATTTCTAAGTCAATCAAACATCACAATGATCAGTTATTCAGGTGCATTAAGATTCTATTACAAACATATATCAATTAATGGATGCAATTAGACATCAATGAAGTGTTCCATAATAAACTGCATTTAAGACTACTTACATCAACATTAATTCTAGGGAACGCAAGCAACCATTCACTTGATTAATCATATATCACCTTATTTGACGACGCAAGAGTAACTAAATTCCAACAATCACAATCCATATAAGTAACGGTGCAAGATAACAAATTCTAAAACATTCAACATTCACATGATCAAGGTGCAATGTAATCTACTTTATTTTATTTTCATGGAGCAATAAAACATCTAATTTATACCAAGGCACATGATTAATCAATTACAGAATTCAACAATAAATCCTCATTAATTTCAAGATGTGTGTGTGATCTAATCACCGAATTAAATACAAATCAACATCATTCATTGCACGCATAATCTTAATCACTTAATTAAACATACATCATCATTATGCATGGCGCACAAACAATCTAAGTATTTAATCACAACATAGTCCATGGTGTAAGGTAATCTAATTGTTTATTCGTTTATTCACTAACATTTTTAGTGGTGCAAGAAGTAAACTACCCACAATACCATCCATACACCGCTTTTATACCACGGTGCAATAAGTATCAATGTGATTTTTTATTGTGCAAAGGTAAACTACACACATGACCATCCGAAACTATAATTAAGAAGGCCCCTAGTAAATTAATCTTCTCTCCATTTATGACAATAATGAAAATGAAAGGGTTAGCATTGGTCTATAGAGAATCCATTTAACCCTGGAAGTAATTGGATATTATAACTGGAAAAAGGATGGAACTTTTATATATGTCTAATTAATTATGAATACATATAAATTATTAATTAATTAGTTACAACACAGGGTTGAAGATAATTTAAATTACAACTACAGGTAATCCATTGATTTAATCTTCATGAGGTTAGTTAATGTTGATTTGAGATTGTTTAACTTCTTTTCCATTACACAAATAACACCTACAACATCACCTCTACAATCCATGTGCTAACTTGCTTTTTTCTTTGGATGTATTCTCCTCTAATTTTTTTTTTTTCCTTTGATGCCTTATACATACCTGTGTCCATAGAGCTCCATCCTTGCTTAGCCAACCACAATCTGTCCACCCCTCCTCACATTCACTATTGCAACCTTGCTCGGGAAAATGGATTCACCTAGGGTCTCCTCCTACGGATTTCAAGAATAATCCACCTAGTTCTCTTCCTCTTCCATTAGCTTTGATTCCTTCCAACCTCTATGTCCCTATCCCATTAATATCTTAAAAGCACAAATTTGAAAAAAGCTATGCCTCGCCTTTCTCCCATTGCTCATGTGATTTCTTGAATAAAATATATTTTGTGACTGCAAATATGATTTTTTAACTATGAATAAACTCCACGGATACAAAATAACACACCTTGGTAATGACATTTTGTCAACAATGCTTAGTATGAGCATGACTAATCTATAATGTATATCCTAAGGTCTTTTGAGTTTTATTTTACAATGAAATATTATTTTGATTAATCATGTGTTATGCACAAACATAAGATAATTAACATGAAGGATAAGAGTCTTCCTAGAATCACTTCAAACCTTAGCAAAAATTTAGCATAAGAATATTGATTCTCTCCTAAACCATTGGAAGATAAAGGGGGGCGAGGAACTTTAAAGATTATAAATACTATCAAAAGCACTATAACAACTAAATTTAAAGAGAAAGTGTGGTCCAATAAAGAAATAGAGAATAAGAGAATTAATATATTATAATTAGATCATTAAATCCAAGTTATAATATCAACCATTGGAAAAGATAGAAAATACTTAAAACACCAATGCAATCTTTGTGATACTTAGATGCCACAGAAAGAAAAGCAGTATCTCTTAAAGTTCCCTCCTATCCACAATAAGTCTCAATTTTAGAGTATTTGTAACACTACTCATCTTGATACTAAGAAGGTGGTGAATGAAAAAATGTGCCTTAGACTCTCCTCCTATGCCCATAGTAGGTCTCAATTTCACAATAATTATAATTATACTAATCTTCATAACTTGTTAACACCTGAAACCAAAGAGATATAGGAAAGTTGGTCTCATAAATAACTAAAGAATTATATTAATTGAAAATTCTTTTAAATTTGAAGGAATATACGGGTAAAGTCTAAGGAGATATACATACCCTGCTCCCTCTAGATTTGAACCCCTGCTTTCTTATGAGGAAACACATGTTTTAATCATTAGACCCACTCAAACTGTATAATTTATTAAGATCACCTAAATAAATATCTAATTTTAATTTAAAATTATATATATAACATGTGTTTCTTCAGCAAACACATTATTAAAACCTCATTACAAAAAATATATTTAATTTAATTTTGTATGAGAACAAAAAAAACAATCAACATATACAACTTATCATATTTGAATTTTTTTAAACATAATTATAATTATTCATTTCACAAGAAATAAATTGAATATTTAATCATAATAAAAATACACAACTTATTTTTTTAATACAATTATAATTATTCATTTGAAAACAACTGAAAACTTTAGTTTTCTATCACGTTTATAATTTACTGTGTGGCTAATATATTTATTAAAATTATGTAATAAATTTAAAATGCACACTTATCAAGAATTAGCTGCATCGTAGCAGAAAAAGCGCCCAGTTTAAATTTTCCTGACACTTCCGTTAATGTTAATGTTAGAGATCAACCGAAAAAAATAAAAACTACCGTTCACTCTTAACAGAAATCCCATAAGGGTTGAAATTGAACTTCTGTCTGACATTTCTGTTCCGTTCAATATGTTCTTTTTTAACTGTAACATTGATGCTGCAGTTGGATCATAATATGAACTAAAGCACGTGAGGGTGATTTACAAGATTTACTAAAGTACTAAAGCTCATTAAGATTTACGACGAAGGGATTCATGCAAAGTACTATGAGTTGTTAAAAGATCACATGACTATATATATATAAACAATAAAATGTGTTTAAAAAAATTATTTGATGATATGATTTGATTTTTATAGTATTATTTTTATATATTTATTAATTGAACTTTATAGTTAAAAAATTATTTGATGATATGATTTGATTTTTATAGTATTATTTTTATATATTTATTAATTGAACTTTATAGTTACTTTAATAGATTATGGTTGTTACCAAACTACCAAGGCACAAGTAAAACTAATCACATAATGATAAAATTAAAATTTGGTGATAATTCTAACTTTAGCAATCACAAATTTCAAACTTGTCAACCACTACTTCTCATTAATGCTTCAAGAATTAACATGCTTTAATACCATGATCATCTATTTTTCAGTTTTAAAAATTTAAATTAAATCATTTTTTTAAATATCTCAACTAAAGTGTTATTATCTCATAATAATTTAAATTAAATCATTTTTTTAAATATCTCAACTAAGGTATTATTAAATTAAATATATTTTTTAAATATCTCAACTAAAGTGTTATTATCTCATTGTTTGTACAATTTTTATGAACATTATGATTCAATATTATAATTAGGATGTTCTAGGAAATGTTTTTTTTTGGGAATCAGGCAACATAAATTTTCATGAAATAACTATTTTTGGTTGTTTAAAATAGATTTTTGAATGTAAAAATGGATTTAGCATGCTGAAAAACATGGGACACTAGGATTACATAGAAATAATCACTTAAATCAACGGATCTAACAATTTCTTGTCATATTTCGTACAAAATGTTATTTAGTAGAACGTTTAGACTAAGGCTTATAATTATATTACACTGATTCACTATTAAGTTTGTATTGTGGAGTAGGATATTTTATTAACACCATACCATTAACACTTGTTAGAGTTTTAATTCAGGACATGGTATTTAATTAACATCATATTATCAACATTTATTGATAGACATTAGGATCCATTAATGAAAAACTAACATAGTATTATTCAGAGTATGGTCAATTATAATATTTATTGATAGACATTAGGATCCATTAATGAAAAACTAACATAGTATTATTCAGAGTATGGACAATTATAATATTTTACATTATTCAGAGTATGGATGTTTATAAAAAAAAAAACTATGAAATTTATGGTTTGTCACAAATTATTAAATAAATTACCAGTTGGACTAACACTTTACTATAATCACTAGTTTTCCTAATGTTATTGCTGAAAACACTTTAGTTTTTCTTGTGGTTTGGTTTCTCATCGAGTGAATACAATATCACCATAAACAATAATCAATTTAAATTTCTTAAGGGTGAATTTCTTCATCTTTGTGGCTATCTAGACATTTTCCCCTCCTCTGCAACTCTATTACTTGCAAAATATTATCTCAATTTTTTTCAACACAACTTTGACAAAATCCTCTTCGAGGTGAGAATTTTTGGCATAATATTATTCAATTAATTCTTGCAATTTTTTTTTGATTTTTCTTTTAATCAATTATTTTCATCACTGATTGTTTCTTTGCTATTTTTGTTTTCTTAGTTATTTTTTAAGTTGATTCTATGGCTCTTATCTGTTTGAGCAAATTCTAATGCAAATATCATTCCTACAATGGCATTAACAATTAACTTAAAAAAAATGTATTAGTGTATTAACAACTAGACTAATAGAATATCCAATTTAGGTTGCATATGGCTAGACTCATTAAAAAAAACCATCTTCATAGGAAGACTTCCTAATTCATTTTGTCTCTTTCCTTCACATAGTGTAATGCCACCTAATCTATATTTTTTTTAGATGTTCCTTGACTGAATTGATTGTCTCTTTACCCCATGCCACCTAACTTATGATCCATAATTAGTGATAACTTAAATTTCATTTATCCTCATGTCAACCCATTTCATTAACATAGTCGGACATTTGATGATTAATTTATTGCATCCCTCCTTCCTTGCAAATTAATATTATCACATCCCTCTCTAGTCTCAATTAAATTTTCTTTGTTGGTTAATTGATATTATTTATGTTAATTGGCGCGTTGTCTTTCTCAAAGAAAGCATATATTGTTATTACAATTAGGTTTGTGTTTATACCTTGATTTATCTTGAATAGATCTTTAGAGTGGTTTTCATCTTCATCATCATGCTTTGTTATCCATGTTGTAAGACTTCATGCATGAGATTGATTATTTACCTTGGTTTTCCTTTCCATCATCTTCTTCAATTTGATGCTCTATGAGACTCCATGAATACCTGTAATTCTTACCAATGTAGCATACATTTCTTATTACCAATTACATTATGTATTATTGGTTACATTATGTAGTGTGAGTTTAAGTGGAGTCCATTTACAATGAAAGTGACTTAGTAGAGTTATGATGGTTTTAGTAAATAAATTAATTCATGTGGACATACATGCATGTTATTATGTTTTAAGGGTTCCTTGTAAAATTTGCATGTAGATTATAGTTAATGAAAATGAGTATTATCACTTAATACCTTGATTAGTTTGGGCTTATATCCGTTTAAGATTTTTACATGGAGAAAATGGGAACTAACGATCACAAATATTATTGTTATTGAGTTGTTAAGAATGGTTGAGAGTTGTCCAATGACGTCTAAGAAAATGGACCTCTTAGTATAAACTAAAGAATTGAAGAAAATAGACTTATTAGTATAAACTAAAGAATTGAAGAAAATGGATATCTTAATATAAATTAAATCAATTTTATTTAATATCATTTTTATTTGAAAACAAATTTATATCTCAACTAAGTTGTTATTATTATTAAGTTTAGCATCAACTCAATGAAAAACTAAAAGAGTTCTTTGGCTGAAAAAGCTGAATCTTTGTTTTAGTATCAACTTAATAAAGAATTAAGAAAATTATTTCCTTGTCAAACTATAAGATGTAGACTACTCTTTACCCATTGTCTGAAAAGTCACAAACATAAATACTAGTTTTCACCCATTTCTAAGAAGCCCAAACGCCAAACATTGAAAACAAAAAGCTTAACCAAGTTCCACTAACCTAAAGTTAAATTATATATTATTGAAAAATAGGCCCACCTATAAGGCTACTAAGTTTCATCTCCCCTTCTTCAATTAATATTAGGTTTTTTTTTTTCATCTATAAATCTCATGTATATGTCATAAGAGGCAAAAACATATTTATTCTTTAACTCAACTTTAGTTAGAAGATGGAAATTTAAATAATAATTTTATTAAATAAATATGATTTACATAAGAGTTACTAATGTTTGGTGATTATTTTGAGTTTCAATCTTACCATATTGATGCATTAAATGTACTTCACCTAGTATACCATCTTCAAAATATAGAAAATAAACAACTTCACCTATTATATCATTTTCAAAATAAAAATAAAAAAAGTTAAAGTTTTTTATAAAATATATGTAAAATTTAAATTATAAATATAATATTTAATTAAGAAAATTGTAATTGTAATTAATCTTTTTATGGATTTATTCACTTGTCTATTTTTCATTATGAGGTTTACAAATAAGGCTTTTTCATTATGAAGTTTACAACTAAGTTATAGACAATCACCTTAATGAGGTTTATGTTTATATCATTGGTTATTTGGATGAGGTCTTGAAGGTCTCGAATAAAATAAATGTTTGGAATATATTTAAATCTATATTTGTTGAAATTTTAGATTATGGAAGGAAGGCCTTACAAAATCTTTTATATGTTCATTTATACATCATTTCCATAGATTAAGTAGTATAGATATTAAAAACATGTTCCTAGAATTATAGAGAAAAATAAGTGTTTCTCCTAATTCAATATTTCAAATTTTCCAACAAAAGATGACATTCAATCATAATCCACCTGTCATACCCAAATATCCTTACTCTTAATTCCTTTAGAATGTGTGCATACATGGATTCTAAATATGCATGTTTGTTTCTCTTTTTAACGGTGTCTAATAAAACTTGCTAATTATTGTTAAAGAGTTATGTATAGATTATAGAAAACTAGTACCTCATTCAACACCATAATTGGTCTTGTTAATTATCTTGAAAGAGTTATGTGTATGTGTATATTATAGAAAACTAGTACCTCACTAAACATCATGATTGATTTATGCTTACACATTCAAGAATTAAATGGAGACAATGTTTAGGTAACTAGCATGAATATCCTAGAGCTTCTAAAAATGATTGAGATGTCTCAAAAGACTCACAACTATAAATATTGAATTCCACTAGTTA